>PVIA01000314.1:0-69451 GCA_004024845.1 Tonatia bakeri | reverse complement strand
CGGGGGGGTGGGGAGGGGTAAAAAAAAATCTTAGAATGTCCTGGACACCTTGAGTTCTGGGTCCCATTTCAAATGTCCATTTGGGGTCCCCCCCCTCTTGGCTGCACCCTGTAACATTAGCACATGGCCTAATATGTGTAACATTCAGTAAATGCTTGTTAAATGAACAAAGGGATGGATGGCTAAACAAATGGGCAAATAGACTATAGAAAAAGTAATGAGTTGGCAGTTGGCATGTCTAGGTAAGGAAATGATTTGATGAGCTATTGATATTCATAGAATTTTATAGCTGAGAGGAACTGTAAAGATAATTTGTATAGAACAATGTAATCTAATGAAGAATTATTTTAGAAATGATCCAGTCACTGTACAGATACATAGAGCTATTACTGATGTTCTTTAGCCTAAGTCCCACATTTCGCCAATGGGGAAACAGGAACCCAGAGGAGATAAATGACCCAGCCAAAGGCAGTTAGCGTGCAGGAGGTCATTTAATGTCACACCCTGGGCTAAAATTCAGGTTTCCTCATGTCCATTGTGCATCACTCTTTTTATTTATCAAATTTTACACATGCCCTGATAAACTAAATTGAGAAAATTCAACATAATACCACTTATGAAATAATACAAAGGAATGTGTTAGTTGTTCTCATTTGCATGTAAAGATTAGAGACATTTACATGTTTTCCAAGTAAAAATGTAATTCAAGAGAATAAGTAGAAATAAAGAAAACTGGATCTTGGAGTGAGGGCTTTGGCTTCAGCAAAACATAATCAGCTTTGAGAAGAAGAGCAGTACAATGTTCACTGGAAACTAATTCAAGGTGGTTTAAGCAGAAAAGGGAATTTATTTACTCAAGAGAATGGTAAACCCTGCTACTGGTATCCTAGCTTCCAGCACTGCAAATTCCAGAAAATTAGTTCCCTTTCCTTTCCTTTCCTTTTCTTTTCTTTTCTTTTCTTTTCTTTTCTTTTCTTTTCTTTTCTTTTCTTTTCTTTTCTTTTCTTTTCTTTTCTTTTCTTTTCTTTTCTTTTCTTTTCTTCCCTTTCTTTCCTTCCTTTTCTTTTCTTCCTTCTCTCTCTCTCTCTCTCTCTCTCTCTCTTTTCTTTCTTTCTATATCTATCTATCTATCTATCTATCTATCTATCTATCTATCTATCTATCTTGGCCCTGCTTTCCTCTACATTGACTGCATTCTCAGGCAAGTTCTTCTGACTCCATGGTAAAGGTTTGGCAGTAATGGCCTTGGGCTTAGGTCCTGCCAACCTAACAACCCAAAAGAAAGCTTTTCTTTCCCAACAATTATGCAAAAGTCCAAGGGCTGACTCCTACTGACTTGCCTTCAGTTGTGTCACCAGGACCTATGGCCAAGGGAATAGAGTATTCTGATTATCCAAGCCCAAGTCACATGCATATCCCTGGAAGTAGAGGATTGGACTAATTCTACCCAACACACATGACTGAAAGTGGGGCATTGATTTTACAAAAGGATATTAAAGATGCTATAACCAAACTGCAAGACAGCTAGACCACATTGTGACAGGAATAACTGGGATCCAAAAGTTCCCTGGGGACTTGAGGTAGCCCTATGACTGTCCTTTCTTCACTCTCTCAGCAAGACACCAGGGGTCGTCCTCCAGGCTTCCTTGCCAATGTAGTGCAGCTCTCTCTCATCTCTGCTGTTCTCTAACATTTGGCTGCAGCTTCCATGACAGCTGCTGCTCACATGGTCTCTATTACTAACAGTCAGATTCCTGAAGAAGGAATATACTGTGCATCCAGTTATTCCCCTTAGTCTTTATGCCAGGCGACCTATCTGCGGTCCAGCCAGCCAAAGAATTCACATGCACAGATGAGACCACCTATGGGAGAGAAGCAACTAAAAGCCAGTTGTCTCAGAATATGTTTAAGGACTACAGGCTTGAAAAGGAGAGCTCATTCTCTCCAATTCTGGAGTAGTAAAACAATTCGTAAATGGGAAAGTGCATCAAGCACTCATCGATTCAAGTGCTCTACCCAGGCCAGTTCATTTCTGAGGCAGACGGCTATTTTCTTTCAGTCTTTCTGTTTTGTGTGTGTTTGACACTCATGTTCATACGCACATCTTGATTAATGTGGAACCCCTCTCCCATTCCTCCCTCTTCCTGCACTTCCTCTCTACTTCTCCATTTACACGGACATGGAAATCCCTGTTCCTGCAAAAGGGAAATGGATGGTAACAAGATTAGTGTATTTAAAAGAACTTTTGTCATTGTTGCCCTAACAGGACATAATGTTGCACAAAGTACTATCAATTCCATCTTTACTTGTCTGTAGGAACAGGAGTTGTAGAACTTTTAATGGTGGCTAGTTAAAAGACTTACCCATCTTAAATGTTCAGACATTGCTTCGTTGATTTCTATTGTTTTTTAGTGCAAGTGCATTCTTTCCTGGTGTGTGTGTGTGTGTGTGTGTGTGTGTACACACGTGCTTGCTCACATGCACTGTAGAATGGAGAGCAGCATTCCCCTGTAAGAATCCCTCCTGCACTTGAGTCAGGTAGGCCCCAGTTATTAAGTCCCAATAACTTCAACTTTTAACCTTTGACAGGAGATCTGTTTTTTTGTCTTGTTAACCCTCTTCCCTGCTCTATCTCTAGTTTATCTTCATCTTTTCAGAAATGCTATAACCAAAACAGTGCATTTCACTCTGTTGAGGACTGATTTGGTACCAAATGTAGTTGGAGGGTTCATGTCACACCTCTGTAACTCCAGAATGGGTGCACTGTGATAGTTGTGTCACTTTTGAACTGATGTTAACATGATAGCTCAACTCACAGCGGAGTCACAGTCTACATGCTCCACCAGTTCCTGTGTAGCTGGTAAAATTGACTCAGACAATTGTATGCTGGCATATTTAAAGCCTGTAAATATATTGCAGTTGTCCATATTGGAGATCAACTTCTAATTCACTCTTTTGGTCAATATTTCTCTATCAGTTAAGTTTCATATCTTCCCAAAGCTTAGCATTTGTAATATGCAACTTGATGTAATATGCACACATAAACCATCAGTTTTGTCCCCCAGATTATAGAAAGTATTTAAAAGTATGTGAGTTAGAATTTAGCCTCATATTTATAACTGGAAGGTCAAATTGTTAGATTCTGAACCATTAAAGCCAGCACAGCTATGAAAAATAGATATATCAGCAATCACCACCCTGACTGTAAATCTTGTATTTGAGGCTGTCACTTCATACATAATTAAAGCCCTTCCTCACAAAGGCCAGCTATATATGATTGAGCTGATATGCATGAGCGTTGGCTTCTAGTACATAGTGAGCACTGTCTGAGTGTTTGCCATCATTATTATTTTCTTACAATGATTTAATTTGTTTTTTACATTTGTAGGAACATGGGGAGGTCACCTATTGTATTCTCCTTAGTTTCTAAGATTTTATTTTTATGAAATCTTTCTATTTCTGAATTTATTAAAATATACTCCTCTAACATTCATTTTATAAGAATCTGTTGAAGCTTCCTCTACCTTTCTTTAGAGGAGAACCAACAGTTAGAAGAATCATGCAGCAGTGTGACTGTGGCTTACTCTGAATATTTGGCTAACCATTGCCTGTAAGAATGTTGCAGGAATGATGTCTGTCTTAATTCTGTTTCAGTCTAGCATTGCTTCTTATCATTCCCAAGAAAGCAGGTTGACCCATTAATAGCCTAATGAGGTGGCTTTTATAGAACAGTGTTTCCAATGGAAGTATAACATGAACTACAACTGCAAGCCACATTTGCACTTTAAAATTTCTTAGTGTACATAACAAAAAAGAAAAAATAGATAAAACTAATTTTATTAATTTATTTCATTTAACTCATATCTAAATATTATTACTCCAACATATTAATGAGATATTTTATTGATACCAAGTTTTCAGAATCTGGTGTTTTACACTCACAGCACATCCCCATTTGGACCAGTCATATTTTAAATGACCACTAGCCACACGTGGCTGTTGGTTTGCATTTTGGACAATGCAGGTCTAGAAAATGTCAGAAAAGTAAGAGTCTCCCTTAGCAATAAATCTTGATCCAAAGATCCTGACCCAGAAGGACTTAGGCGTGTTCACAAACATTCTCATGCATTTGGTTGCCTCACCTGGTGGTTTACCCATTGCGTCTATGTTTTAAGCATGGTGGTAGGCAAGGGCATAGGGAGGTCTTCCCAGAATAGTCTCTTCTTTTTAAAAACCCTTAACTCTGTTTCTGTATACTCTAAAAAATATAAGAGAAGAATTTAAGGTCAGTGTAAAGAAAAGGACACCATCTCTCTCTTACCTTGCATCTCCTAAACCACCTACATTTTGAAATTCATAACCATTTGTCATGTCCTACAGCATCCAATAACACGATGATTTTAAATAAGCTCCCCTGCACTAGCTTCCTGTTAGCTTTATTATTTGGCGGAAGCATTTCAGGTGAATATTAATTTTCCTTTCTTCTACTTTACTTCAGTAACTTCTCAGTTCTGTGCTGAAGTTTATTTCCTGCTACTCCATTCCTCCAGCTCTAAATCAATGTGTATGCCAGGCAGTAGCTCACGTTAGCTCCGGATGGGACCGCTCCCTTGAGAGTGTCTTCAGAAAGGCTGGAGGCTTTGGAGTGTCAGGAAATTCACGGGAATAAGAAGAAATGAAGTTACAAAGCAGACACTAGGAGTAAGAAAATAGCAATGCTCAATGATGGGGCAAATATGCCTGTCAAAATGAAACTTAAGTGGAGGGAATTGTCAGGGAGAGAGGCTGCCACCTCATGTCCATTGCCAAGGGACTCCAAAAACCAGCCAAAGCCAAACCTTCCTTAATTGAGTAGAATGACAATCAGCCATGGTACTAAAACAGAGATGATTTTTATAAATAGAGTTGATAGAAGGATTTTTCCAACTTCTGATTGCTGTCTGGCTATGGTTCCACCCTTAGAAAAATTCTGTCCTTAGAGTGCCAAATTCAGAAGATGATTTTGCCCAACTCGTTACCACCCTATTTTCTGAATCTCTTAAAATAGAATTGAATCATAATTTAGAGAAAGAATCCAACATGCAAAAATGGATGGGCACATAGGATGAAGCCAAGTTTGTAGATGCATTTGCCCCATGAATAGTGAAATATTCTCTCTTAAATCTGGAAATGTTACTGAAGCACATCTTTTGAAATTAAAGAAAAAGTGAACTCTCTTTTCATAGTAGTTTGCTTTTGGAAAATAGAAATATTAGATGCTTGTTAACTCTGCCAGGTTTTGTCCCCTGTCCCAAGGAAAATTCTATCTTTTTGTCTTCTCCCCCAGTCTACTCCTCTGCCATGCTGTGTGACATTCCCGCCCCCACCTCACCGCACTCTCCCCACGCCACACACAAACACACGGCAGTATTCGAATCAACACTGCATAACTAAAACTCGAGAAGAAAGCTTACATGCAGAATTTGTTCATGCCTTGTGATAATGACTTAAATGTGTCCCATCACCTTCTCCAACTCACTGTTAAAGACACATCAAGGGCTTACAAATACAGCTATCTCAGAGACTCAGAGCAGCCTCTGAGCAAAGGGACTTGGATCCTTAGAAAACATTGCAGGGTTCAAAGGCTTTCAGGAGGGAAATGGTGACAGCATCAGGAGCAATACAGCTCTTGGTCCTAGCACTGGCCCCACACCTTATCCATGAACCTTTTGTCCTTGCTGGGTCCTCCTGTGAGCAAACTGAACACAGGCCTCGTTGTGTTTTCAAATGCAAATCTCCCAAACATTACTTTCTACAGGGACCCTGGAAGGCATAACAACTTACAGCGTTTCACCCAGTCCTCCCAGGGGTCCTGTGAAGTAGAGGACATTTTTACCCTCACTCTACAGAGGAGAGAACCAGAGTCCAGAGAGGTCCAGAGCAGGGCCAGGGTTTGAACTGGGTCTTCTGATTTTAAATGAGCATTCCTTTGATCTGAGCACCACCGTCGTGAAGATCTGTCTTTTGACTGGAAGGAGAAAGCAAACATTTGGGGCCAGCTTTTCAGGACAAAGTGCATTGGAAAGGGCCCCCATCCAGTTTGCATTCTCCTACCTGCTTGCTTTTCCTGGCACTTCCTTTATTTCTGTTCCTTACTTGGGGTGCTCTTCTTTCCAGATGAGAATTCACAGTTCATTCCTTTCTAATGCCCTTTTACCTCTGGCTTACACAGATTCATGGGTCAGGGGTTCTTTTGTTGCCTGACACTGGGTTTGGCAGCCAGCAATAAACAGATGAACACAACGCACTTCTGCTGTCAAAGGAAGTAGTGGAGACAGACACATATTCAAATCCGTAATGCAAGTCCAAGTGTGAGAAATGTTTGGATGTGTGTAATTTGTTCTGTGGACTCAGGGGAAGGATCCAGCTGATGACAATGTCATCTCCTTCATGTTCATCTCTTTGCCTCCTCTGCTATTTTTGTACGTAGAAGTCCAGTAAAACAAAACAGTAGGTAGATTTTGAAAAAAGACAGATAAAACCATGCCTATGGATAAAACCAGCGTACACAAGTCGCCCACATAAGCCCCTCATTCCTCCCTGTGCAACAGAGTTAAACGGAGTTTGGTTTAGGTGGTGCAAGCCCGGTTTCTGAAGCTTCAAGGGAGCAGAGCTTCAGATCCTAGATTCTTGGCCACTGTTCATTTTGATATTAAGTGAAGAAATGTGCAGTTTACATGGAAATGGACTTATGAAAATTTGATGGCCTCTCTGGGCACTTGCTGGCCCAAATCTTTTCACTGTTCGAAGCAGAACTGGTGGTACTTTTAAGAAACACCTCTTAGAAAACCATTTACTGAAGTAGGAATAGGAAACCCCATCACCAGACCCTTTTATCTAATGGTACCTTCAGAATTTGGCATAAGAATTAGCTGTTTTGGGCCTAATGAAACCTAGACTGGTAATTTGTCTCCTTGAGTCAGGTCACCACTGGGGAGAAAGCTTTGAATTCTGCCAAAGGCAGTTAGTGAAAATGGTAGATTCCGAGTGAGGATGACAGCAGAAAAGGCTTTGGGATCTTGCTGCTACCTCTGCCATCTAGTGTTTCCACGTGGCGGGTGCGAGGCAGGCCGTGCCCATTCACCTACGCCCTCCTGTGTGGACAGCAGCACCAGGCGTGGTAAACTGCACATTGCAAACTCATCCTGTGGAGACTCAATCTTGAACTACCTGGTTCTGCTCCCCCACTCACTGGAAAAGCTGCAACAGACAGTCCTCAGCTGCCAGCTTCCTGTGAGGGCTCAGCAAACCCTCTTGTGGTCACATTTCCTTCCTAGGGTGGCCCCCAGTAGATGGCTGATTGATAAGGGGTTGTAATGGCTCAACCCCATTGGCCCTACTCAGGAGAACTCTGAAGGGTCATCCTCTAGGGTCAGAAAAGGCTCTGTGGAGACTGCATTGTACCTTGACTTCATCCTCTGCCTAGTGCTTCCCACAGGTATTAATCCTAAGACCATACCCTAGTCACTGTCTTGTCTACTAATCTCTATCTGCTCTCCAGGAACTTGACCTGTAGCACATCCCGAGGTCTATAGGTTGTCCTAGTCAGGAGTGTCCCCACAGGGAGAGTGAGTTGAAGCAGTGAGCTACAAGTGACCACTGGGCATCTGACAGTGCTCCTTAACACAGGATGTAGCGGGCAGTTTTACATTCAGCCCACACCTGGCGAATGGCTGTGCTTTCATTCCGTTCCACTTTCAATGAATGTGGCACTCACATTTGCAGTCTGACTTTGATAGTGACTGATTGCAGTCCCCTGGTAAAAGTATCCACACACTCATATGCCACCTCTACCAAGAGGAGTCCTCTGGGCTTTCTTCTTCTTTGTCCCTCAATTGAAGTGTTTGCTGCCTTTCTGAATTCCTCTTTTGCTCTTACGTTTGCTTCTTGTGGTCTTGATTATTTATTCTACAAACCTCTGCTGAAGACTTGCCATGTGCCTGACACTGTGCCCAGTGCTGACAGTGCAGAGATAGAAGGCTCGAGGAGCTCACCATCTGTACCAGAGATAATCAGGCAAACATGCAATTTGAATGTACTGTTGCCAATGATATGACACAAATTAAGCATGAGGTGTACCAGGGAGGGTCATCCAACCTAGCCTGGGGCAGAGAGGCTGTAACAGTAATGAGAGGGTCAGGGAACATTTCTCAGAAAGGTCATACCTGAGCCCAGTCCTGGAGGACTGTTAGGAGTTAACCAGATGCATTAGTTTCCTAAGGATGCTGTAACAAATTACTGTCAACTCCGTGGCTGAAAACAACACAAATTATTTATCTCACAATTCTGCTGGTCAGACATTGAAAACCAGTTTTTCCAAGCTAGAGTCAAGATGTCGACAAGTCTGGATCCTTCTGGAGGTTCTAGGGTAGAATCTGTTTCCTAATCTTTTCCAGGTTTTAGAACATGCCTATATTTTTCGGCTTGTGGCCTCTTCTTCCATCGTCAAAGTCAGCAGCGTAGTATCTTCTCTCCTCTCTGACCGCTGCTTCTATCCTTACATCTTCTCTTCTTGATCCTCCTGCCCCTCTCTCCCAAAGACCCTTGTTTAGGATGCTGTTTGGCCCACTCTGGTAATCCAGGATAATCTCGCACACCAGGATCCTTAACTTAATCACACCTGCAAAGCCCTTTTGCTGTGTAAGGAACATATTCATGCATTCCAGGGATTAAGATATGGACGTATTGAGGGAGGCATTATTCATCCTCCAACACGGGCACATGCTTGAGTCAACATTCCAGGCAGAGGGGTGAATATGTGTAGGGACAGAGAAGTATGGCTTGGTGTCATTTGGGCAGCTACAGATGTTTCATAAGGTGGATGCATAAGTTTCCAGAGAGGCATGTCAAGAATAAATCAAGCTGGACTGAGATGCAGGGGCGCCAGTTCATTTAGCACTTTGTGTTTTAAGCTTGACTTATCATATGCGACTTATCTCCCTATTTGCGTATGGGCACCCAAGGCCAAGATTTGAGTCCATGTCTTTTTTTATGCCACCATAGCTCTGGCTCAGTGACTGGCACAGGACAGGAGCTTAGCACATGTATGTGGCATCAACAAATGCCAGCTTTGCCCTGCTATGACACCGTGGTGTCAGAGTGGTCTGAGCCAAGAACAAAAGGCTGGCATGATCCTGGACATCTTCATCCTGGCACCGTAGCTGGCCTGAGAGCACGGATGTTTCCTGAGCCAGAAGTGTGTGTGGGTACCATTGGGAAAGGCTTTTTAGAGTTTGCCAGATAAAACTGGCAAAATGGTCATTGTCAAAGCTGGAACATGGGTACCTAAGAGCTCCTTATGCTCTTCTCCCTACTGGATATTGCCATAATATAAAGTTTTTGAAAGGTTATATGGGCAGAGGTGAGGTGCACATTGCATCCTAAAAAGCACCACAGGCACCAAAATGGGAGACAAGTCCATGGTAACAGCTGAGCCTAGACCAGGGTTGGAAGGGATGAAGACTCTGAAGCACTTGTGTCTGTAACTTAATGAGGTAACATCTGTGCAGGTGCTTTGAACTGTAAATCTCTGCATACACATGAGAGACTTTTCCTCAGTATTAATACAAACATTATTTCCTCAGAAATGAGGCCATTTTTTATTCTTTTGTGTAATTAGTGAGTTGAATTTCCTTCCCATCCAGGAACCTCAGGGCCCACCAAAGTAATTCCTTCTCCACGTAACCTCCCTTTGACATTCTTCATTTAAGATGTGCTGTTTTTCTCCCCTCTCTGCCCCTCATCCCCAGACACTGAAGGATGCTAGTGACAATGCACGCAAGGACTTCCACCGTGAGGCCGAGCTGCTGACCAACCTCCAGCATGAGCATATTGTCAAGTTCTACGGCGTCTGTGTGGAGGGCGACCCGCTCATCATGGTCTTCGAGTACATGAAGCATGGGGACCTCAACAAGTTCCTCAGGTACAGTGTGGCGGGGAAGGGATGAGGCAGGAGGTGGGCGCAAGGTGGGAACAGGCAGTCATGGCTCAGACAGCCTGAGTTAGAGCCTCCTAAGTCATGTCTGGCCCTAACATGCTATTTTCTTTCAAAGAGAGCTGCCCTTCGGCTTTGACAGATGAGCAAATGTGCTGCCTGTGATTTCTTGGTAGATGGTGTAATTTAAAACAAATGGGAATGATGTTAGGGGCAGGTGACTACTTTGCAACTGCCTTTGCTGGCCTCGGTTTCCTTTCATACAAAGGGGGCATGACACTATCCACATAGAGGGCTAGTGCCAGGACTATTGAGATGGGAGGTAATCAATAAATGTTGTCCCCACACTTTTCTTCTCTGCCTCATTTTCCTGGAACATTTAGTATACCTTTTGTGTTATGGTAACACCCACACCTCTGTTCTCTTCTGTTTTTTGTGGGTGCTGAGAGGGCTTTCCACTGAAATCAGTGCCAGTAGCTTCATGCAGCCAGCTGCAGGAAGATTCAGAAACTGTGCAGTCTAAGGGATAAGCTGATTGCTGAGAGAGCAGTGGGAGGGGAGACTGTACTTCTGTGTTCAGAAAGTTACCACGTGGCCGTCATGATCCCTTTCACCATCTCTAGTCTCATGAATACCTGTGCACTTAGTTCTCCTTTGCCAGGATGGGCCCCATTTCTCTGCTTTGCCTCTGGCTGTGTGAGTGATGAAATGCCAGGTGAGATTAGGAATATGGAGCCAACTCATGGTGTTCAGAGACAGTCATCCTAATCATGCATTATCGAAGGGCAGCGAGGTTTTTCTGGTATGGGGATAGGAGAGTGGATGATGGTAGCTTTTTCATACCATCTTGTCTGACCTAATATGAAAGGAGAAAAAGGGGCTGAATTTGGTTGAGGTCTAGCTGCTCATAGGAGAAACATTTTTTCTTTGTTCCCATGCTCTGGGCTACTTCTTTAATTAAAAACGGTGCTTTCCCCAAACTGGAGCATAATAAACCCACATGTGCTCACCTGGATAAAACTAAATGGTTCTGTGAGCTCAAACTGTGCATATATATGTAGCACGTGTGTGTTGATTCTTTCATTTTCTTCTCCACAACTTCTCCCTAGCTCCCCTTCCCGCCCTCCAGAGGCAGCCCGCACCAGGTTCTCACTTGGTATCTTACGCAGGGCATGAAGCTTTTGGAAACCTCCTCTGCTCATTTTCAGAACCTGCTGAACTCTGGGAACAAGAGGTTTTCCATGCCGAGACTCAGGTTCTTAGGTGCGATACTGTGCTGTGAACAGTCTATCCGAAGGGAACCCAGCCCTTAAACTGCATGAATGTGTTCCCACGTGTCGTTGGCACTGCCCTATGAAGACAGATGCCCACAGTTATCTCCCACCCTTTTTATTCCTCCAACAGGCATCCGCTGAGTGCCAACATGGTCAGGCTCTATGCTAGTCTAGCTGGGAAATAAGGAGTAAAACAAAGACCTTGCTTTCAAGGAAATTAGAGTTTCTCCTCTAATCTTTCCAGAATTCCTATCTAATGAGAACATAAACAAGGCTTTTCTCAAGCAATAAGCACTAATATTTATTAAGCCTTTCTAAGCATTTTAAGTGTTGTAATTTTCATAAACTTTATAAACTATTATTACCATCATTCCCATTTTACAGTGGAAGAAACTGAGTCACACAACTAGTGAGTGACAGGACTTGGATTCAAACCCACAGCCTCTGGCTGCAAAACCCATGGCTTTTCACCACCGCCACCCTTCACCTTGAGGTGGCTGCTAAAAAATTGGAAGAAAAGTACCATGCTATGGAGTTCCAGAGCTGGCACAGTGTGGCTAAGGGCCAACTATAACCCACATGGGGAGAGCACAAGCCAAGGAAGGGTGAGCAGCTTCCCTGGTCAGATCTCTGAGCCTTACTGCTCTCCATGCCAGGGGGCTGATGGGGCTTTTTCCCTCTTAAAGCATGTTCTCCTGAGAGAGGTGAGATGTGTTTTTCCTAAGAGCTGCAGGGTAACCTGGGGAGTGAAACAGAGGGCTGTTGTGTTAACTTTATTTATACTCTTCTTAAGAGCTTGCTTAGAAAACTTACCTGCCCTTTATTTACAGCAGGACTTTCTGTTCCAGAGAAGCGAGCACGCGCCTGCCCCATCCTGCGCGTAGTTGTGCAGAGCTCAGAAGGCTTTGGAGGGCTGCCAGCTTTCTGGAGCCTTCTGAGTGTGAGGCTAGAGGATGGGGTTTTGTGCAGAGGTGGCCTTTTTCACTGACCTCTAACTTTTCCTTTTCCCTGGGGTTTTTGCAAGGGACAGGTTCTTAGAGCAGGCGAGGCTGTGGCTAATCAACAACTTATTTCATTCTTTGCACTAAATCTATGGTGTTTTCACACAGGTCTTGATTTTCTGGGTATTTCAGGATTTCCCATAGTTTATGTGCTCCCCTGGGCCCTTCTCTTGGTACTGAGGTCACATAAGGTCTCCTGTGATGAGTGAAAACATTCTCACTTTCCCTGCCTCTTAGTGCTGGGAAGGGTTGGGCTTGAATAAACTTTAGTGAGGTGGGAGGGGCCAGCCCTAAGAATGTGGTCACAGGCCTATCACAGAAAAGAAATACCCAAAGAACTGGTTGTGTTCTCACATCACCTCTCCACTTATTTTTTCAGGAAGCTCTTTGGTCCTGGCCAGATAGATCAGTTGGTTAGAGCATTGTCCTGAAACACCAAGGTTGCAAGTTTTATCCCCAGTCAGGGCACACGTAATGCACAAATGAATGTACAAATAAGTGGAACAAGAAATTTATGTCTCTCTCTTCTCCCTTCCTCTTTCTCTCTCTAAAATCAGTAAGTAAAAATCTTTAAAAATTCTTTTTTAAAGAGGATCTTTTTTTGCACAGCTTCTTTCTGCCTTTTTTTAAAAAAAGATTTTATTTATTTTTTTAGAGAGAGGTAAAGGGAGGGAGAAACAGAGGAAAACATTGATGTGAGAGAGAAATATAGATCAGTTGCCTCTTGCATGCCCCCAAATAGGGACTCAGTCAGCAACCCAGGCCTGTGCCCTGACCAGGAATAGAACCAGCAACTTTTCACTTTGTGGGACGACACCTAACTCACTGAGCCACACCAGTCAGGCCATTCTCTCTGACTTTTTAAAAAAAATTCATTAAATTTATTGCGTGACATTGGTTAATAAAATTACATAGGTTTCAAGTGTACGATTGGATAATACATCATCTGTACATTATATTGTATATTTACCACTCAACATCAAATCTTCTTCCATCACTATATATTTGACCGCCTTCAGGGGTGTCAAACTCATTTTCACCAAGAGCCACATCAGCCTCACAGTTGCCTTCAAAGGGCCAAATGTAATTTTAGGACTGAAGAAATGGAACTGTGTCTTAACTAAGGGCAAGGACCTTGGTGCTGCAGCTCTGCTGGGTAGAAACAAGGTGCCAGGATGGATAAAACAAAGTGGAGGGCCGGATCCAGCCCATGGGCCTTGTGTTTGCTACCTGTGCTTTAAATAAAAATTAAAGGAGGTAAAAACATTTAAAAAAGAGAAGACCGTAGCTACGCAATTTGGAAGTGAACTCATAGCCTGAATAGGGATAATTAGTGACAACAAAAATATAAAAGGTGGGGGGTAAAGGTCTTTCTGGCTTTTTGATGAAAGGCCACAAAATACTATAAAAGCAGAGTTTCGATTGTTCCTCACCTCGGTGTGCTGAGGAAGGTGCAGTCAGTAGCTCCACTTTACAGATGAGGAACCAAGCCCAGAGAGGTTCTGTAGGTCACCTAAGGCCAAAGCTGGTGTGTCGGGACAGGATTCAAATTCAGTTCTGATACCCAAGAGCCTTGCCCACTGCACAGGAAGACTCTTTGCTCCAGCAAGAGATTTTGAGCTGAAGAGATCCCCGAGGCATTTCCCTGTGTGATGCTCCCCAGTGTGCCAAGAGGAGGTCGGGAACTGTAGTTTGAATGGAAGTGAAATAAACATGTTAGAATTTGCCTTGCTCAAAAACAGGAAGCTCCTCCCTAAGAACCGTCCAATCAGATATTTAGAGATAGGGGGGACCTAAATGATCACAGCATAATATCCTCTTGTGTTTCTGACTGATGGGGAAATCACACACTGAAAAAGTTAAAAGGTCCCCCCAGATCATGGTGCTGGACATCCCAGTGACTGGGAAACTTCCCACCTCCTTGCCCAGTGCTTGTCTTCTGAGAATAAAAGAACGAAAGAGCAGATGACAGCATGTCTTGGAAATCAAGGAAAGGGGGAACCACTGTGGGCTGGAGCTGTGATGGACAGAGGTAAATGCCTGTGCTTGAGCTAACTCATCTCATGTGAGGGTGGGGCTGGCAGGGGTGGGGTGGGGAGGGGCAACACTACTAGACCGGGGCTCTTGGAGAATTCTGCTCTCACATTTCCAAACACCCACACAGCTCCAGAACCGTGCAGGTGTAGTCACCACTTTACAGTGCATTTAAAATCCTCTGTGTTTATGTTAAGTGCTTTGAAATTCATTTAAAATTCATTTTAAATCCTCTGTATTTATGTTAAGTGTCTGTAAAGAGATGTCATTAGCCCTGACTTTGAGAGGGAGAAGCCCTTTGACCCTGCTTTTTACTTCTTGCCCCACAGTGCCACCTCTGGCCTCCAGGAGTAGTGACATCAATCTTGGCTCACCCCTCAGGGTTCCAGAGTGGGAATGCAGGTCCTGACTGCATATCCTAAGACTGGGACCCTCCCCTCCCTGGAATACCTATCAGTGTTACAATGCCTTACATCAGTGACTTTCAACCTGTGTGCCACAAGAATTTCTAAAACATACAATGCCTGACTACTTAGTGAGAGGCACCAACCTCTTTTCCCCTGGATTGTCAAATAAAAAAAATGACAACAGCCAAGCAAATACCCCTTCTGGTGTGAATAAATCAAAATGATACCTAATTTTGGTCAGATTTACCAAAAATATAATATATATTTTGGTGTGCTGTAGAATTTTAGTAATTAGTTTATGTGTGCCATGAAATGAAAAAGTTTGAAAATCGCTGCCTTAAATCATTCCACAGTTGGGGAACGGTTGGTGTGTAAGATAGGAGAGAGAGAAGATATAAAAGATTATAATCTAATCCCCCAAAGTGTAAAGAATAAAAGTTCCTCAGTAAAAGAATAAATGTGTTGTCATTCAAAGAAGCTCCCCTACATGGTGGCCAGCGCGCGAGCTGAGATGGGTGGGGGAGGGGTGGGCACAAGGAGATGGTATTTTTCACAGGAAATGAATGTCCAGGCCAAGCGCCCTGGGATTCTGCTGAAATGTGTTTGCAGGGGATGAGGGAAGCCTGGAAACCACAGAGCAGGTAGAATCGGGGAGACTGGCGATGCCAGCTCCGGCCCTGGTGGGGCGCTCTTGGAGGGGTCGGCCTGGGTGGCAGGTGCTCAGCTGCAGCGTGTGGCCGGGAGGAGTCGGAGGGGTGGAGCTCAATGATCCATTGCTCTAGGAGAGCCAAACTCTCCTTCGTTTGGGTTTGTTGTCTGCTTTTTTTGTTTTTTGTTTTGCTTCAGCCACCTACTGCTTTTCAGGATCGGGGGATCTGTCCAGTACCAGACCCCAGCATACTTCTGGAGCCCCTAAAACATGAACCTGTTTGTATGTTGGGCTGGGGGCACCATTCAGACCCACGTGGAATTCTAGACTCTCTGGGAATTGAAGCCTGGGTGCTGTTGAAGTATAACTGTGGGTGAAGTGTCTTTTCCTTCTTTTCATGCCAAGTCGGGCAGCATCTTTTAGCACCAGCAGCTGACGGGAGGGGCCGAGGGGACAAAGGGCCCCTCCAGGCCAAGAGCTCCAGCTCCAGCAACTCCTTCCATGTCCTCCACAGGGCACACGGACCTGATGCCGTGCTGATGGCCGAAGGCAACCCGCCGACAGAGCTGACGCAGTCACAGATGCTGCACATCGCCCAGCAAATCGCAGCGGGCATGGTCTACCTGGCGTCTCAGCACTTTGTGCACCGAGACCTGGCCACCCGTAACTGTCTGGTCGGCGAGAACCTCCTGGTGAAAATCGGGGACTTTGGCATGTCCCGGGACGTGTACAGCACTGACTACTACAGGGTGAGTCGCTGCGCCCACGGGGGACCCCCGGGCCCTGTTTCCCTGGGAGTCCCTGCTTGTATTAGTTTGTTAGGGCTACTCGTAACAAATACCATGGACTAAGTGGCCTAAACAACAGAGGTTTATGTCCAAGATTCAGGTGACTGCCAGATTGGTTTATTCTAGGTTCTCTCCTTGACTTGCAGAGAGCACTTCTCGCTGGGTCCTCACACGGCTTTTCCTCCGAGCGCACGCCCTGGTGTCTCTCTGTGTCCAATTTCCTCTTCATATGAGAACACCGGCCCAACTGGAGTGCGGCCCACTCTAACAGCCTCGTTCTAACTTAATCACCTCTTTAAGGCCCAGTCTCCACATATGGCCATATTTTGAGGAACTAGGGATTAAAACCCCAACACATACATCTGGGGAGAGCACACTTCAGTCCACAACACCTATCCTGCTCTTTCTGTGGTTTTCCAGAGTGGTGTGTGATGTCTCCATGAGGAAAGTTCTCAGCCTGAGAATTCTGCCAGGGAAATCTGAGGACTTGGGGGAATTCCTAGAGGGCACAAAGTTAAAGGATTTTAAGGTGTACACCTGTTCTGTGAAATTATGTCTGGAGTCTTGGTTGGGGTCTGGCCTCCTGTGAACTCTTTACATAAATAATAGCACACCGGGCCTTGGAAGTTCCCACACAGAGACATCTTAGTTCAAAGTGGATTAGCTGGTGGCCTTGGTGACATGTGAGGAGTTCCATCCTGCCTGTTTCTGAAGAGCCCCACCTAGCCCACCTGGGGTTCCATCACTAAACACACTGAAGGATAGAGTTATCGACAATAATTCAAATCCACTGATTACCAGGAATTGGCCCCTTTGGCACGTTCTGTTTGTTAACTGAGATCTTGGGACTCGGGTATGAGACCGAAGGGACACTTCTGGAAACCTTTGTCATGTTATTGAAAGCAAAGTTTTGTGTGGTAGCTATAACCTCAAACCCTCGTCTTGACTTTCTTGTTTTTCTGGAATTTCAAGGGGAGAAGAAAACAATAGGAAGGGAAAGGAATAAATGTGCCATATCTATATAGCCTAAGGGGATCAAACATACAACTTGACTAACTTTCATATCAAGGTAGGACTGGTGGCGAAAATGCCTCTCCTCGCCTCTGCTCATCCCTTTGTGTTTTATTTCTGAGGGGGCGCCTTCTCACTCTGTTTCTTGTAGTCCTCACTGCCGCCTCACTCACCCTCAATGACTCTGCCCTGTAGCTGAGTCAACTTTGCTACAGTTAGTCTAAGACAGTGACTTTCAACTGGTGTGCCATAAAAAATTTTAAAACATGCAATACCTGACTATTTAGTCAGAGGCACTGACCTCTTTTTCCTTAGATTGTCAAATGAAAAATGACAACAGGCAACAAAAGTCATACATATTTTTTGTCAGATTGATAAAAAATATAATTTGTGGTGTCCTGCAGAATTTTAGTGATTAGTTTATGTGTGCCACGAGATGCAAAAGATTGAAAATTTCTTGTCTAAAACAATGAATCCAATGCCTTGCTGTACGTTCTTCTGCATACTGTTTTGTGGGAGTTTTCTCTTTGTCACCTTCATAAGCATTGCCCACATTTTATACATTAAGGAGGAATGGAGACCAAATTGAAAAAGATTCTCTTTGGTTTGTCTGTGGAAAACATGAGCATGGTCTCAACTTAAAGCATTCAACATAGAGCTTCAAAGCACCTGTCCTTGGTCTAGAGATGACTAGTTTGTTCTAGTTATCTAAAGCGGGATGGTCCTTTATTATCAATGGACGCATCTCCTCTGTTAACTCTCCTTCTATCGGGAAGGTGGGGGTGGGGCATCTCTTTGTCTCAGGAGCAACAGAAACACATGGTACTTCCCTAAGGGAAAGCTTCGCTGATCTTGACGAGCATCTAATGGAGAAACACGTGGCCTAAGCAACAGCTTTCTCTTTAGCAGTAAGTTAATCAAGGTCGCAGAGTGCCTGGCACAAAATAAGTGCCCAGTAAATGTTTTCAGCCATATCATTATCCAAATCAATTAAGTTATGCTTCATTTGCAAAGCTAGGACTGAGCTAGGTGGAACCCAACGTCCTTTTCTACTATCTCTAAAACAATAATGCAAAGGAAAAAAGACTGAAACCTCAACAATGTGAAAGTAAATCACTCCACTAAAACATTGGCAAAGGATTTAAGTAGAGCTGTCTCCAAAGGAAATATACAAATGGCCAATAAGCACATGAAATGATGCTCAGTATCATTAGTCATCAGGGAGATGCAAATCAAAACCACAATGAGATACCACTTTATACCCACTGGGATGGCTGTAAGGAAAAAAACAGACAAAACAAGTGCTGATGGGGATGTGGAGAAATTGGAACCATCCTAAACTGCTGGTGCGAATGTAAAATGGTGCAGCTGCTTTGGAAAACAGTTTGGCAGTTCCTCGAAGTGTTCGACAACGTATAACTCAGCAATTCCACTCCGAGGCATATACTCAAGAGAATTGAAATTGTATATTCACACAAAACCTTGCACAAAGATGAAATAGCAGCGTTATTCATAATAGCTATAAAGTAAAAATAACAGAAGTATCTATCAACTGATGAATAAATGAAAATATCATAATTTATGCAGTGGAACATTATTTATTAATTAAAAGGAATAAGTACTGATTCATGCTATAACATGGATGAACCTTGAAAACATTGTGGGAAATGAAAGAAGCCAGACTTCTATATAACAGTAGGCCACATATTATATGATTCTATCTATGTAAAATATCCAGAACAGGCAAATCCATAGAGACAGAAAGTAGATTAGTAGCTGCCAGGGGCTGGGAGCAATGGAGAATGAGCATGAAAGCTACTGGATATGGAGTTTCTTTCAGGGGTGATGAAAATGTTCTAGAATTGTGTAGTGTATATTTACAAATACACCGAAAACCATTGAATGTGTATGTTAAAAGAGTAAATATTATGGTATATAAATTATATCTCAATTTTGAAAATCTGAAAAAGACAATTCTAGCAAAATAACAACAGTAGACACATAGGGTTTATCCTGGTTGTTTACACATTATGAAAACATCTTGCTATCTACCTTATTTTATTATATGTTATAAAGAAACATATAATAAAGAAAACCCCCCACTTAGATGCCATATTCCTGAAGTACTTCCTTCTGATCGATTGGAGAAAAGAATGATTCCCAGTTCCTTATTTGTTAAATGTTCTTGGAGCTAACCCAGTTGTTAAGATGCCACATTTATTCCGACCCCTGCCCCACACCATGGTCACTGCTCAGGAGCAGCTGCAGGGTTCGTAGTGTTCCCTTGGTTGGTTGCTGTTCCCACTGAGGAGGAGGAAAAAGAACCAGACTTACGTTGGCCTCTGGTATAGGTGGGAAAAGCAGGTGAGGGATATAAGACCTGGCAATGTGATAGTAGTTAGGAAAACCAAGAAATCAATGACCGTCACTTTGCCTTCTCTAAAATTTCAAAACAATGCTTCACCTTTTGGTTCCATGACAGTATTTATCATTATGGAACTCCTCTGCAGACTATTTTTTGCTTATTAAAACATCAAATGCGTATCAGTGGGGTCCATCCTGTTGAATTTGTGAGGCAGACAAGCAGAAGCTGTTGCTCTGTGTTTGCCGGTGAACTCCAGAATATCTTACGGCGGCGATTCCCAGAACACTCTTGGCTGTCACGTCAATCATCTACCTGCTGTGCCATCTATAGACTTGGTGTTAGCCCCTCCCCACCATGGCGCCTCTTCCTCTTTGTCACAGCAGCTGGGAAGTGTGTTCACTTTACAGTTTGGGTTTCTCATTTGCAGGCACCTCTTCTTCTTTGTTCTCCTCTGATCTTCTTCAAAAGCCTGCACCCTCCATGGTGACAGGATGCTCTAGATGATGTGACTTGTCATCACCTGTGTTAAATATCCTTTCCACCATAGTAATGAGGGAGAACTTTTGTGTTAGCCAAGGCTATCTTATATAGAAGGATGGCGATTGGACCTAGAGTCCATTTTATTGAGAAGTAACATGTCCCTTATTTTTAAGCAAAAACCAGTCCCATGCTTTCTGCTTGTGGTGACTTATGATCAGCCTTGTGGGGTGACAACTCTGTGCCATTTGGGGCAGGAGTGGCGGTGGCAGCTGTTCCTCCATCGGTGGCAAGGGTGGGGGAGGTGGGGAGGAGCTGGAAGCACCAGGAAACGGCTGCCTCAAGGCTCCCACCCTGTTGCAGCTGAGCTAATTATATCTTCCCAATGAAGGAGGAAATCGGAACGCTACATTTGCATTGAAACCAGCCTGATATGGTGGGTCCAAAATTACTCTAGCATTTATGTTCTCTGAATTGTTTTAATTAGCAGCTCTGCAGTACTTGTCTTCTATTTTGCTTTTATTCCCTCCTACCACTGACAAAACCTGACATTTAGGAAATATCTGAACCAGATTTCTGTCACATTCTGCCTATCAGAGACCTAGGATCTTGCTCTACTTGGTCATTACTGTGCCACAGTGGATCCACTGAAGTTTTTCTAATGTGCACTTTGGTAGTTTTCACCATTTGGATCTAATGTGTGCTGAAAATGAACGTGATCTGTTGGTGAACAGAGGGCCCTAAATCCCTGAGATCTTAGCTTTTGTGTCTTGTTCTCCTTTGGGCATTAGTGTTATGTTGAAGTGGTAAGAAATTCTGTTCTTTAATTCATCTTCCACTTAAGAGGGAAAGAAAAGCAAGTAGAATAGGCAGATTGATTTAGGGTAAATAATTAGCAAAGTAAACGAATATAACTTGACTAAACAAGGCCATGGTCAGAATCCTAAAATGTTAAAATAATATTAGCAAGAAAGTCCAAAATTCATCATTAGGTGCTCAATCCCAAGTTGTTAGCTGCAGAGAGAAAAGATGGCTTGTACTAAAATCAGCCAATAGAACAAAAAAAAAAAGAATTGATTTGAACTTCAGAACTTTTCCCTGCCCACACTGGAGTGAGAGGGGTGATGAACTAGAAAACAAATTCCTAAACCACAGAGGAGAGGGGAAGGCTTAGATGTTTTAAGAACTGGACAAACGCATAAGAAATAATCAAGGGTTAACTTTCATGCCTCAGTCTTTGAAAAGAATGTATTTATTTTTAAGGAATATTTTCATGTAATGTGAACATTTCTAGATTATATGGGTAGGTAGTCAGATAGATAGATAGATAGATAGATAGATAGATAGATAGATAGATAGATAAACAGATATTGACACATTCCACAAATGTTTTCAGTGTGTGGTTGTGTAAAATGCCAATATCATTTCCTCTGTGAGGAGTATAATTGCACCTCCCCGGTGAATGACTGCTAATTCTTAAGAGGCAATTCTAGCTTCACCTGCTCCCTTCCCTTATTCTATGAGCAGAGTAACTGCTCACGGATCTGAGGTCTCTCAATACTTCATATAAATCAACACTACAACATAGAACACATTGCATCATGGAAATTTGTTTATATATATGTTTCTCACTAATGTGGGAGCAGAGAGATGATAAGTCATACATCTTTGTATCCGCACACACTGGCTATAGCAGGTGGTCAATCAATGACTATTGAACAGGATGCACATCAGGAAAAGCCTTTATGAGTGAGTCTTTTTAGCCCTGTAGATAAATAGAGAAGACACTCAGATTACAGGTGTGCCTGGCTCTGAGACTAGGAGCACTGACTTCAGGAAGCAAAGCTAGGGATATAGGGATGTCCTTATTTCAGGCAATTTCTTTTCAATGGCGAGCTCAAACCTAAAACTTATTTGCATTTATACTATAGTAGAAAAACTTCCTTCAGTATACTCTGCCTAGAACCTTTAAAAACCAGGCAGTGCTCAACTTAAGAGACAACGCACTCTCTTCCCAAAAGAGGAATGGCCTCTATGTCATTAACTCTCTTTACATGTATTGTTTCCTTATTTTCCCCCTTAATGCACAATACTTACACAATGACTCTTAACTTTCATGTGAGCAATTATAGAGCTTTCTGTTTGCAGTCATTTGATTTATTTGATTAAACTGGTCCCAGAAACATAGGGGGTTATTATTTTATGAAATCATCTTCAATTTATGTCCTGTACAGCACTTAGAGCACAGCTTAGAGGAACCTGTCTGCCAGAGAGAAATCAGAACATTGAGTTCAGACTAATTCTGTATTAAACTAGATTTCCATAAATTGTTTCAAGATTCTAAATTGGCTTAGTTAGCACTCAAGTCTTTCTAAGAACCCTTTGCATATGCTTTTGGGAGTTACAACAGTGTGGGTGATTGTCCTTTCATTCATTCATTCACTCATTTATTCAGCACACGTTTATGAAACAATTCCTAAGTGCTAGATGCTGTACTAGATACTAAAGGAATCCAGATAAAAAAGACACATGGGCTGTGACTTGAGTTTCCAGACATGTGACAATGTGATAAACACAGTAATAGAGTTAAGTACTGGCAACCCTGAAGAGGAAGTCACCAGTCTACTTTGGTAAATCAGAGCAGGGTTCACAGAGAGAAGACACTGGAGCTGGTATTTAAGATACAAACCCTAAATTGTTCTATTGGCAAGAAGGCTTCAGGCCAGGAAGAGAGACATTCTTGGCATAGGAGGTAGCATTTGAAAAGAGATGGCAGTGTAAACATCACAGAGTGTGCGGCCAGCGAGTGGGGGCTCCTTCGCGTACATCTAAGGTAACAAAGTAGGTTATTTAGGCTATTATCGGATTTCACCAGTGCCTGCTTGCCATGCCAAAGACTTTGGACTTGGTCCTTTTGGCAGTGGGAAGCCACTGAGTGTTTTTATGCCAGAAAGTGACATGTCAGATTGCATTATGTCAGTTTATGAAAGTAGATCCAGTCAACAGATTCCCAGATCCTCCTTCCTGTGCATATTTGATTGGCCTAGAGCAGTGTCTTTTCATACTGGGTCTATGAGCTGTCAGTGGGTGTTTGCCAATGAAAGAGATCTGTGATTATTAGGTAAACAACAATTTCCTTGCTGCCGAACACCTCAGAGTCTTTATTTCCTTGCTGTGTGGACTTTCAAGAAGGGCTGTAGAGAGTGGCTGAGGCCAGCAGAAAAGATTTTGCCTGGAGAACCTTTGCCCAGGTCCCTGGTCCTGTCCATTTCCCAACCAGTGAAGACTGTTAGCTGGAGATGGGATAAATCCCTCATGTGTTTTCAGTCTTCCCGGTTCCTTATTCCTGAAATCAATAGCCCATCTGTTACGGAAAAGACGACTCAGATGGCCTCAGAGTTTATGAAGTGGGGTTTATTCACACATGCGGACCCAGAGAAGATAAATTCCAAATTCTGGGCCCTGATTTCAGGAAGGGGCTTGCTTATATTCTTGCTACAAAGGCAGGAGGAGGACGGGGGAGGAGCGCAGTTGCTGGCAGGAAGCCGTTTTACAGGAGCAGAATGCAGGGTTAGTGTGCGACCTTGAGATAACTGCTCTCTGAGAATGGCCACTGCTCAGTATGTCCTGAACTGCTATCTGAGAATGGCTACTGCACAGTATGTCCTGTCACACATCTACTTTGTACATAGAAGTGCTACATGCAGAAATTAAGTACATGTTTTAGTGCACTGGAAAGGAGGGTAGGATGTAGACCATCGACTTGGAGGGGCCAGAAGGATTCTGATTTCTTAAAGTACTGAGACATATTTTCAGTATGAACTTTTTCCCTTTTCTATCCCATTTTTAAGGCAGTCAGGCCTCAGCTTCTCACACTGGTGACATTTCATACTTTTGCAGTACTCAGACCAGAGTCCCTTGTACAAGGAAGTTAGCAACAAAGGGTTAGCTGAGGTATAGAGAAAAGAGCATCATACTGGGTTCTTAGAGGAAAAGCCTCAAATCTTTGATTTGCCTTTTCAAATCATATGATTTGATTAGATAGGAATGCGCTTAACCAAAAGCAGAAATATGCTACTAATGGTGGCCTAAGAAGATAGGGAGTTGATTTCATTCTTTTAACAAGAAGTTCACAGGTGGGCAGTTTCTGATTGGTGCAGAGGCTTTCCAGTGTGAGAGCTATGGCTTGGCACTTTACATTTTCTTGGGTTTTTCCTCATGGCTACAAGATGGCTGCAGCAACTCCAAGTGTATTAACACTGCAATTGGAGGAGGAAGGAGGCAAGGCAGCCACAGGGAGCCTGTAGTTTCTCCGTGCACATCTTCTTCTCATTAGGAAGTAAATTTTTCTCAGAATATCTTCTCTGTAAAAACTCTGTGAACCTCATTGGCCACAAGTGTGTCAAGACTAAGGGTTGAGCTCACTTGCACAGATTAATGGCTTGTTACCAAAGACCTAGATAAACTAGGGTTCTATCATGGGGATGGGGAGAAAGAAAGTGAAAGCAAATAGCATTAGGGAAAGACAATTATGTTATATTCACCTTATGTACCATCATTGCCTCTGTTTCCTTATTTGCAATGAGCTCCTGCCTTCAAAGTTTGTTGAAGACAATAAACTGAAGTGGGACATAATCATTGCTTTTTGTTCCTCTGTATGTGATGCTTCTCTTTTCTCAGACATCTTTAAAATTATCTCTTTATTACTGGTCTTGAGCAATTTGATTATATATGATTTGCTATACTTTTATTCCTATTTCTTGTGCTTGGATCTCTTAGATTTGTGAGTTTATAAATTGTCATCAGTTTGAATTTTTTTGATTATTATTGTACAACTATTTCTTCTATTCCCCCTACCTGCCCACTAGGGACTTAAAGCTATCTCATGGCTCACTGAGCTCTTTTTATGATTTTGGATTCTCTTCCCTTTGTGTTTCATTTTGGATAGTTTCTACCACTCTGTCTTCAACTTCTTTTATCCTTTCTTCTGCAATGTGTAGTTTTTTATTATCTCTGTCCAGTTTATTTTTCATCTTATGCATTGTCATTTTCACGTCTAGAAGTTCAACATAGAACTTTTTAAAATTATCTATGCCTCTAATTATCTTTTTAAGCATGTAGGATGTGTGTATAATAAATATTTCAATATATTTGTCTGGATCAATTTCCATTGATTGATTCTCATGGATTGATCATATTTTCCTGTTACTTGGTATGCCTGGTAAGTTTAGATTAGATTCTAGACATTGTGAACCTTATCTTGTTGGATGCTGGATATTTTTGCATTCCTATATGTATTTTTGAGCTTTGATCTGGAGTGTGGTTATATTGACTTGAAACAGTTTGGTCCTTTGGTGTGTTGCTATTAAGATTCAGCAGTACCTGACCAGAGGTTACTTTAGAGCTAATGATTCCCCAGTACTGAGGCATAATTTTTGGGCACTCAGTTCCCCCACAAATCATGAGGTTTTCACTCTGCTTCATGGGAACCCACACTGATCCTGGTTCTGTGTGAGCACTGGGCACTGTTTTTACTGACCCTTTGGCTAGTTCTTCCCCAGATGCTGATAGTGTCCTCACAGGCATGCACTGCTCAATACTCATCTGAGTACACAACGGGCACCCTCTGTAGGTGTCCTGAGTTCTATCTGTGTGCTGCTCCTCTTCTCTGGCATTCTGTCCTTTTCACTCTACCCTCCTGTGTCTCACCAGGCTCTCAACTCCACCTTTTCAACTTAGGCAGCTTGCTCGGCTCCACCTGGGTTCCCCTCTCTGTCTCTTGCAGTAAATTAAACTTGGTCAACATAGGACTCACTACAATTATCTCCGTCTATTGGGGATCATTGTCCTTCATTGCCTGTTACCTAATGTCTTGCAATAATTGTTATATATATATGCAGGCCGTATTTTTGGTTGTTTCAGTCACTTCCTGTCACTCCACCTTGCCTAGAAGTAGGAGGCAGTTGCCATCTCTCTCATTGGGATGAATATGTCGTTTCAGAAATCTGTAAACCACTGATAAACTGCGGCAAAGAAAACAAGTTTTCCCACCTCTTTAGAACAGCTACTCCCTGTGAAGGCTTTTTCCTCCTTTTTAATTAAGTAACTTACATTTACATAATACTTCGTCTACAATTATAGTTTTCCTGCCTACACAAGATTATTACTTAAGTAGGAGAGTAGATTTTCTCTATCTCCAGTGAATATTGAGCAAGAAGAAGTTATCTTAGCTTTTCTGTTACCTCTGAGAGATTCCCCTGCCTCCAAATGTGAATTGGTTCAAGAATTGGGGAAGCTGTGCGGACAGAATGTTAATAATGCTCCACACTTTCTACATCCCCCCACAGTCTTCGTCCTTCGTCAGGGACAGAATGCCTCAGATGGATAAATGGTTGGATTAATTCAAGATGGTGTCATGTTTCATATATAATTCTTAGCCACGCCTCTTCAATATGTACTGAGCTAGACATGTTCTGTTCCCAAAGAAAACCACAAATCTCCTGGGGAGAAGAAACAAATGAATCACTCTGATACTAGGCAGAGTAATACATGTTGTAAAGTGTAGAAATACATTGATTTTTTACTGGAATGTGAGATGAAATCTGGAAAATTCTTTGGAAGAAATAAGATTTGACTTGGGTCTTAAAGGCAGCATAGCAGATGGAGTGTTGTTGAACTTAAAGACTATTGCAAATGACTGAAGTTATAAACAAGAGTGATTACAAGTGCTTCTTGGGCAGAATGTGTATCTTCTAATTTTGACTTCCAGAATGCCTCACATAATGCACTCACAAGGCCCTTCTAGGTTCTTACTGTTTATGATAACCACCTAAAAGAAGGTTCCAAGAAAGATGATTTGATATTCTTCTTGGAAGTCCATGAAAGTAAAGATGCTTTCCATAGTAGTGGATCTGCCAAATGAAGACCACTCCTAAGTCCAAGCATGACTTGACTAAATCTCTCAACTCTCCATAAAACATCTGTCCTCAGGTAGTTATTTCCTATGGCTGTTTGGTCTATTTGTCCAGATATTAAAAACTATAAAACTCCAAGACATTCACTTTGTATTGCATACAGATATTGAAAACAACACTGGACACCTGAAACATATAATGTTACATAGCAATTTTACCTCAATTGAAAAAAGAAAACGTCAAGAGATGGTTAATCTAACACTGGATGCATAACGAGACGTTAAAAACACAGGACTGACCCTTCTGTGGAGCTGCAGCAGCTTCTCTCAGTATGCACCCCACTGGCAGTCATGAGAACCTAGTGCAGGCATTAAACCCGAGGGGTTCTACTTACCAGATAAAAGCAAGTCCTACAGTGGGCTTCACTAAGAGGATTTTCAAACACAAAGTTGCCTGTAATATCTGACTGTGAGACAGCTTCTCACGTTCTTTTTCTCATGCTAATAGATGTATAGCGGTGTTATTTCACTTGGCACTAGAGCACCTCCCACTATTACATCCCCAAGCACAACTGCACACCTTAATAGGTCAGAATGCTTTCTTCAAAGTCTTGGTCACTGAGCCTCACCTTAGAGATACTAGTTCAGCATCTGTGGGGGATGAGAATGGGAATTTATATTTTTAACGAGCCTCTTAGGTGAGTCTGACGTGCAGTCAAGTTTAAGAATCATATTGGCCCTGCTCAGCAGCATTTACAGAAAGTAGATATGGACATACTGTAGTCTCATCCATGCTAAGATTCAAATGGTAACATTATAAAATACCTTACTTAGCAAGCTGCAAAAATGGGCTAGATTGCTGTTAAATTTTTTCTCAAGCTTGACCCATTATTTTCCTGATGGTATTACAGTAATTAATGGATCTTTAGGACTTCCAATGGGAAAGTTTTGAATTTTAATCACTATTACATCCCCCTTACCATCAGAACCTAGATTCATTGAACCATGGCATTTCTGAATTGGTGAAAGGAATATTCTTGAGGATCTCCCCTCTCTCCTAGGTGGTGGGCTTGGCTCATTCTTTTGTTAAGCTTTATCAAAGACACCACAGGGCTAGAGAGAGAGATAGAAAAAGCAGCAGGTTCAAATTGATGTGACCTGTTCCTGGACAAGCCAACATCCAAGAGGCCAGGGCTCCCCAGCCGCTCTGGCAGTCTCGGCAGACCCCTGCTGGCCTTCTCTGTCACTGCACGGTTGTCTCTATGTGTGGGTGACTGGTGGGGGCCCTGCGCAGGAAAAGCTAGAAAAGGCTTGTGAGGAGTCAAACAGCTTGTCAAGGTATCCTTGTGGGTGTCTATACTGAAGTGTCACAGTATGAAGGCATTTTATTAGCAGCTATTTTAGAAGCCTAACACTGAAACGGAACAGTTTCTTCCCTACATGGCGTTTCCAGGCTGGCTTCCTCCCGCACAGCCCTACGACAGCATCAGCCACCTCCTAGGGGGGTGGAGAACATGACGCTGGGTTCCTCTTACAGCAGAGCCTGGCTCTGTGGCCCACGCCCTCAGCCCTGGAGATAATTTGGTTCATTCACATGTTGCTGATGACGGGGATACGGCAGCGGAGGCTGAGGAGGATTTGAGGCTCCCGCCCCGCCTTTGCACACAGCACAAAAACCTTCCTGGGGTTTACAAGTGCTTAAAACACATTGATGCCCAGTTTTAAGGGCATAGGGGGGACATTTAACCTGAGGAGAAACTGCAGAGTGAGTTGAGTCAACATCAGCATGTTTTCTTGCAGCGACCACAGGTGCTCCGATTCTTCCCAGCTCTTTGAGGGCAAGTCATGAATTTCTTCTGGAAAACTCGCTAGGTTTCATTGTAGGAAACAATTGTGACCTTAAAAGACTCCTGTTCGTGTCTTAGAGCAGGGGTGTCACACTCATTTTCACCAGGGGCCACATCAGCCTCATGGTTGCCTTCAAAGGGACGAATGTAATTTTAGGACTGTTTAAATGTAACTACTCCTTAATAGTTAAGTGAGAGCTTGGTGCTGCCGTCAGGTAGGAACAAGGTGCTGAGCCAAATAAAACAAGGTGGGGGGCCAGTCCGCCCCGTGGGCCTTGTGTTTGCCACCTGTGTCTTAGAGAGTTGATGTTAGGTCTTGTCAGGAAGACTAACATTTATTGGCCTCCGTTCATATCTCAGCTTGATGTTTAACCTTCTCAACCATCTTTAACAATATACAGATGAGAATAATATTCAGATACCATAGCTTATCCAGGTGACAGAGCTAGCATCTGAACCTCTGTTCTCAAACTCCACACTCTTCCCACTCTGAACTTCCCTGGTGCCCTCAACACAAACCCTGCTCCTCCAGTTTTCTCCTTGGAAGGTGAAGAGTCTCCTGGTGGATTCTCAGAGCTCTGCCCCTATTGGCCGTAACATGTATTGTGCAAAGTCCTACAACTTTATGGGATGAAGAAGGAAAAAGGAATACTTTAAATTTCAGAACCATAACTTTTCCAGTTGGGAAAGGGCTTCCGAAATAGCCAGTCTAACCTTCTTAGGGAAGAAATCTAGATTCTTTACAGATTCCAAATCTGGCTAATATGCCGAGGAACATGGAACCAGCAGACAGCTGACCTGGATCTATCCTCTCCCGCAGTATATGTGCAGTGTGTAGCTTTGAACTCACCTAACTTCTCCGAGCCTTACTTTCCATCTTGTAAAGTGGTGAACAAGCCTGTTCTGCCTGCTCCTCAGTGCTGTCATGAAGCCACCATAACAATATGTGTCTGTTAGTTGTTATTGCTGTTACTGATGAACAGAGGCAGAACAGAATCCCATGGTAAGGGCTGGGCTCTGCCTTCCATGTTTGAAGGAATGCTTTCTTGGGTAAACATCCCTGAACCTGGGATGGGTTCCTTGGAATGTGAGTGCTGTCTCAGATCTTCATAGACTAGTCCCTGGGTGTTGCTTTCAGGGCACATACGTTGGCCATCACACTTTCCATATCTTCCTATCTCCTGAATTTATGATACGCCGCCCACGAGTGTTTTACAGCCAGTCTTCATACACCGTTAACCAACCCTCCTAGTCTGGAGTGATGTTTATGAAGTCTTTGAGAAGGCCAAAGGGCTCCCCTAATCTTTACTGGTGATCTGGACTCTGTGTTTCTTCTATGCACTTAAAGGCAACTCTAGCTGCCACCACAGAAAGCATATTTTAATATTCTGTGCGTGTGCTATGCTTTGTTTGTCTGTTTGTTGTTGGTCCAGAGCTATCACTTGCTTACCTTTTTAAGCCCTTATGAGTCATAACTATTTGCCTGGGCATGAAATACATGTCATAGAGGGAAAACCGTCGTGGCATCAACCACGCACCCTGGGGCACCAGCTCTACTTGGAGAGCATGGAGTCAGCTCTGCCCTTCAGCAGGCTGAGGAAGCCCAGGGACGCTTTCCCCAAGTAAAGCTTTAAATGCACAAAATAAAATGCAAAGCATTACAAAAGAGCACTGCTACACTGAAGTACAGTTGTAACATGTTAAATAGGTAATATAATGACACAGGTGGCTTTGTTAAAACATTAAATGATGCTGTCTGGTGGCAGATCAGATAACCATTGTCACTTCAAAGGAGTGAACATAAATGATGTTTTGAGATAGCTGCAACAACAATAATGTGATATGAAAACAGCTGACTTCTACAGGTGACAACTTCATATATTCTTCTGATACTACTGTGGGCTCCTTGCCTACATTAATAATTAAAGTAAATGTTAACTTTCGGTTTGACACTAGTAAAAATTAGATGCAAACCAAAGTTATAGAACCCTGTGAATTCTATTTATGAATCCTTTGAGAGTCTGTGCATTACAGGCAAATAACTCCTACTTTAGAGCACTGCAGAGTAGTGCAGAAATGCTCATTAATCAGGTATCATATAATCTGCTGGCTGAGAGCATCTGAAGCATGGAGGTGGAGGTGGGGATATCATAAAGAGATCTCTGGAGCCAAACTTTCTGGGTTTAAATTCCAGCTCCACCTCTTACCTAACTCCATGGCCTTGAACAAGTTGTTTATCCTCTTAACACCCAATTTCTTTAACTGTTAAAGGGCAACAACCATAATACTTTCTCAAACTGCTATTGCAAGGATTAAAGGCACTTTAAATAGTGCATACCTCAGAGTGGGCATTTTATGTGTCAGCTCTTGTTATTATAATTATGTAATAATTATAACAAAGAGAACATTTAGTGAAAACATCTCAGAGATAAATAGCATTAGAGTGAATCAGCCCTGGGCGGGGCAGTGGTAAGCTGGGCTTGCACATAGCAGTATTTGACTGCTGAGAGTTCAGCCTACATTTCTCCACATCTCAAGGATATCAGGGGGAACTTTTCAAGACTCAAAGAAATCCATACACTTCATGCCCACAGCAGTCTCCCATCCACTCTCCTGCAAGTTCACCTGATAGGAACTGAGTGATCATTTGCTATGACTTTATCTTGATAAATCCATACTTGCTCCTGGCCATCGCCGCTTCCTTTTCCAAGTGCTTTCAAACCATTTTTAACTGTTAAAATTTTGTCTGACACAAAGCTCATGTTCAGTTACCTGTTGTTTCTGGAGTCCTGCCTTATCACTCTGTTTCGAGGACCATATCAACCTTTTTCCATCTCCATTCTTCATCTTTGTTTCTTCCTTTTCCCTACTTCCACCGCTATGCATGAATACCAAGCTTAATATTCTCAAGGGGGACAGGCTGGGACACCATTTAATAATGCCTGGAGACACACATTCTTTTAAAAACAACTTTGAGCTCTCTATCTCATCTCCTTTGGATTTAAAATTCCTCTTGGCCACATTCGTTCCATCTTTTCTGGATTTAATATCAATTCTCCTGATGGAACAGAGAGAATCAAAATAGGAACTGCATAGTTAATTCATGCAACAAATACTTTTGAGCACCCTATGTGTACTAGGAGACAAAAATGAGCAAAAAATAGATGCATCTTAGCCTGGTGGAGCTAAGGGTCTGACTGTAGAGCCAGGCACTAATAAAATAATGCCAATATAAGTAAATAAGAACTGTGATAAGTATCATGAAGCAGCTGTCCTAAGGGCTATAAGAACCCATAACAAGGGAATCTGATTGGGTATAAGAGCTCCTGGAAGACTGAAGCAGGAATCTTTGAGCAAGCCTTGCAGATTGAGTTAACTAGACCAAAAGAAGAGAAAAGTACACTCCAAGCAGAAGAAATAACAGGGAAGAAAGCCCAGTGAAAAGAGGCAGAACACAGTGAAAGAAATAAAAGAGGACCAGTATGCTGAGCACAGAGCATGAAGTGGCAAATTATGTTGGAAAAACAGAAAGAGACTAAGTAACATAGGACCTTGTCAGATATGCTAAGGATTTTTCATTCTCATGCAGCAATGGGACGCTGCTAAGAATTTTAAGCAAGATGTGGGATGGTGCAACTCTGGAGAGCCAAAGCAGCTGTGAGCAGATGGGTTAAGGGCTCTTGCAGAAGCTTAGGAGAGAGACAATGATATGGCGGTCAAGGGTATGTATGCCAGTGGAGACAAAGTCAAGTAAAGAGAATTATGAATTATTTAGGAGGCAAATCGCAGGACCCTGTATGTATGGAAAATGCAAAGCAGAGGAAGAAGTCAAGGATATGAAATAGATTTCTGACCTGCATAATTGGACAGATGATTATATCATTCACTCTCCTAGTTTGGAATGAGCTGGGGAGAGACCAAGAATTCAGTTTGGTATGTGTTGTATTTGAGGTAATTTTAAGTCATCTATAATTTCAAGGATGTCTCTAAAATACAAGAGAGCCCTCAGAGGAGGGTGATCAAGAAATCTGGGACCATGCTATCAGAAGGATGGGTGAGGGAACTAGGGGCATTGGTATGAGAGAAAGGAAGACCTAAATGCGAACAAATTAGTTGTTTCCTGCCATGCAGATGAGGATACTGGTTCTAAGGTCAGAAGTGGGACTGTTGGGGAGAAGTTCCATGAACCAGATTTGGCACAGTATAAACAGGAGCTGCCTAAAAATGAGAGCTATGGTGTTGCTGCCTGGCCAAGAGAGGAATTCCTGGTCCCTGGAGGGCAGTGCCCAAGCACAGGCTGTCTCTCTTCCACAGCACCATGGAAGGGCTCAGTGTTTTATAAACCATGGAACCAAATAACGTTGTGAAGAGGCCTCAGTAATGGATGCCATAAACAGCTAATTTAAATGTCATCTGCTTAGGTGTTATAACCATTAATATAACTACTAAGTGCATTGTAATCATTAATAACAGCTAGTGGAAACCCACATGCTCAGATGGGTTGTATATCAGATTTTAACACCTTGGGTAACCGAGAAACTTCAATGTGTTTTTGTGGTTTGATTTATGATACCTACATGTTACCAATTTGAAGCTTTAGAAATCAATTCATACTAATATGATACATTTTATCTGATTTAGTTTGGGGGATTTTATTTTCAGATTATATATACTCTAGATAATTTATAAAGGCCTTTGTAACTCAAAGATTCCAGAAGTTTTATTCCTACTAGATAATTTATAAAGGCCTTTGTAACTCAAAGATTCCAGAAGTTTTATTCCTACAATTAAAATCAGCTATCATATTCTCATTACTGTAAATTATTTTAGCTCAAACATAAAAGTAATGACTATGTATAGGTCCTCCATGCACAGGAAGAAATTACAAAACACTCTGTTTTCAGAATCAAACATGGCTCTAACTCACCCTATGCTCACCCTCATTTACAACTCTCCTTGCTTCTTTCCCAGTCACCAAGCTTCATCAGGGCTTTCCAAGGCATTGATTACATGTGCATGGACCATTCTAAGAAGTCTGAAGCTCAGTATCTCATTATACTTCAGACATAATTAGTTAAATAGCATGAGGACAATGCCCAGTAGTTTCTCCATGTCATAGAGAAGATAATGCCCAAATGTTCATGGCTTTGAAGAACAACTAACTGTGAATAATGAAGTGGCAGTCGTTAAGAGGAAAAAGGGAAATGGGAAGCAGATCAGGGAAACCCAGAGAATGTTTGATTCAACTTTTTACCAGATGACTGCTTCACTATTCTCCAAACTCTCAGAAAACTCACCAACTTTGAAGGAGAAAGAACATTCACCCAAGGACACACTTGGCCATAACAGTGTCCCCTAGTTACTCATTCAGTGCTGGATTTCCCACTGTGTCCTCAAATAGTGCCACTGAAGTGAATGAGAAATGAATAGGACCATGCTGGTCTATTTCAGCCCTTGCTTGGCATCCCAAAAATATGTACCTCAAAACACTTTCAAATAAGAAGCAAGGCTTGCTTGCTAATAAGATCAACTGCCTGTGATCACCTGAAGCCAAAGTTTCCTAAGTGATGATTTCTGTAAATTAGGTGCCACCCATGTGATCTGTATGTCATCTGGGCAAACCAGAACCTCTCTGGGCCTCAGTGTGTAGGTATCAATTGTGAAATGGGGACAGTGTTTTGTTCAGATGACTTCTAAAGTCCTTTTAGCTTTAAAACCCTGGTCAATTCCCAGTTTCATTGAATTACGTAAAAATACTTTCTGCACAGAGAAGACTTAAGGACCAATCTTAAAGAATTTACAAATCTAGCCAAAAACAAAGCATCCTCACAAATAAACAAAAACCACAAAGCCACAGCTATGTTCTTTTGTAGAAGGTGAAGTTTTGCTTAGTGTTATTTAAAAAAAAAAAATGTGTCTCTTTGTTCCATGGCCATCAACCAACTCCCATAAATCATTCAGAATTTTCTTCTGATGCATTTATATCCTGGCATTACAGATGAAAGGATTAGGTGAGATCACTTTCCTCTACCTTTTCTCTCTTACAGGAATATCCCTATATTAGTCAAAAAAGCATATGTATCAGCTTTATGCCAAATTTCTTTGCTGACATGGTTTCTTTGTCTTGGGTGTATGTGTGCGTGAAATACATAAAATGACAAAGGAAGGCAAGGGTACAAAATGTGATAACATCTTCATGCCAGATGTATCTGCTATCATATTACAGATCAATATTACCTGTGCATAAGCAGGGGTTCTCCTTGTGACAAATATCTTAGCAAGATAAGGAGGCAAAGGAACCAATATGAACACAGCCATGAAATGACCTTCACTACATAGTACAGCCAACGCAACATGTCTTGTGCTACTTGGCTCTGTTTAAGTAAGTTAAATATTGTCAACAGTTGTCCATGTCCTTCTTAACAATCTGTGTTATAAGAAGGTAATTTAGAGCTTCATAAGTTTAAAGGACTTGCCTATCATGGAGCAAGATAGCCTGGGAGTTTACTTTTTTAAGACACAAACATGGAGGACTCCAATCTTATCCTGTTCCATACCTCACTTAGAAGAGAACCAGCCTTTATTTCTTCAGCATGGAGACTGAGCAGGATGGAGGATGGGATGTTTTGGTAGGGAGTTTCTAGTTCAAAATAGTACATTTTTTTTCATATATCAACCTAGTTTAGTTTTTATCTCTCCTCAGTTCCCACCTGCTGTAGGTCAGCCAAGAACTTCCTGGTGGAGGTAATATCTCCTCTTTCCATGTCCCTGTTGTCTTCAGCTTTCCCTAAGCAGGCTCCAGGAACTCACCCACCAGCAGTTTAAGAGTTAAGAGCAGCAGGCTTGGACATCCCCTGGGTGTGGCGTGTTTCCAGGAAAGAAAGCTACAAGTGAAAAGAACAGTGTGGGAAAGAAATGTCCACTTGAATGAGATCAGGATGTTCTGAGCTTTGTCCTGGTGCCACCCGCCAGGGGCTGCAATTTGGCAGTGCCAGGAGGCACTCAGTGCCCTACGCAGCTCTGGGTGCACCTTGGAAGGCGGCACCTGCCCCCCTTAGGAGGAGACATGAGTGGTGCAGGCAAAGAAAGGCCACCCACAGGGAGTTCTCAGAGGAAGGAAGGTTCCTTTGAGGAGTGGTCAGCAAGACACTCTTACCCTGGGACTCATGAGAAGTGGAGTTCTTTTTCTTCTTTCCCAAAATGCAAATAGCCTTTGTCCTTAGAGTTAGGAAGATGTGTTGCTAGGCAATCACTTCTAAACAAGCACTCCCCCTGCCCCTTTTTCCTGACCCTTGGAACAATGGAGACTTTTCAGCAAATGGAACCAAGATGGAGAAAAAGACATGGCAAAAACACAAATGGAACCAGAGATTATGGAAGGTCTGGCTCATAGAGTATGGGAAGAAAAATGTAATATTAATAAGCTGTGTTCCAGACAGACCAAAGGGGGCTTTATTTCTTACTGTCACATTGGCACTGTCATCACAAGCCAAGTGGTACAGGCAGTCCTGCAGCCACTGTCCTGTGCTGATCCTACTTGTAATCATTTGGGTGACTCAGGAAATGATGTTATTATCAGTTAAATAGGAGTTCCTGTGTCTCAGCCTCTCTATCAGTGAAACAGTATTTGGAATTACATTTTCAAAATACTATTTTTAATAATTCCCATACTTTCTTAGATTCTCTCAGGGTCTTGAAAAAACATAGTTGGCACATGGAAATTGAGTAATAGAAACACATTTCAATAAGAGGACTCTTTACAACAGTGTAGGTAGGTTGTAGGGAAACCACAAAAGATAGTGTAGGACATTGTCATTTCTTAGTCTGAGGTGACAGGGGAGAGAATGGTTACCTAGAAAGTTCCCTGAGCAGGAGCTATGACTTTTAGTAGAAGGATGCAGCCAGCCAATGATAACTCTACATACATCCAGTCCTCTGAACCTAGTGGGAAGCTGGAGGGCAAGGCCACTGAACCCAAGGGTGTTAGTTAGCTCAGGCTGCCGTTGCAAAAATAGCCCCATAGACTAAGGGGCTTAATCAACAGCAATTTATTTCCTCATAGTTCTAGAGCTGGAAGTCCAAAATCAGGGTGCCAAGCATCATCAGTTTCTGGTGAGAGCTCTCTTTCTGGTCTGCAGATGGCCACCTTCTCACTGTGTCCTCACATGATAGAGAGAGAGGGCGAGCTCACTGGTGTCCCTCCTCTTCTTATCAGGACAGCAGTTCTACTGGATCAGGGCTTCCCCATTATGTCCTCATTTAACCTTAATTACCTCCTCAATATAGTCACAGGGGGACTTAGGGCTTTATCTTATCGACTTGGGCTGTTAAAACAGAATACCATGGACTGGATGGCTTAAACAACAGAAATTTATGTGTCACAGTCTGGGATCAGGGTGCCAGCGTTCTTGGTGAGGGCCCTGACCTTTCTTGGCATGTGCACGGAGAGAGGGGTGGGGGGCCTTTGTCTTCTCTTTTTATAAGGGCATTAATCCCATCATAAGGGCCCCACCTTCATGAACTAATCTGTTGTTAACTCTACCTCCCATAGGCCCCACTTCTTAATATCATCCCATTGTGGGAGAGAGTTTCAACATATGAATTTGGGGAGATGAAAGTGAGTCTATACAGCACCAAGTAACAGTTTAGAGTAGACACACTGAAGACCACAATGCTGGAGACCTAAGAGAACCAGATTCTCTTCTTGGGAAACTTACTGCGAGATTGCAATGTGTACACTCGTATAGGTCTGCTGTTATTCTTGCCTCTTAGTAGGGCCAACTAAAATATTTCAAGATCAGATGACCTGTCCAGAGCATAAGTACAAAGGACACACGCTGGCCAACCCACTGAGTTTGACAGAGGTAGTAAGGACTTCGATTTCAAAAGAACTGTATGTAGGATCAGAGAACTCTGTTATCAGTCAGCAGGGATTCTTTGACTCTTTTTCCATTTTAAATGTTTTTATAGTGAAAGCAATGTTGTAAAAACATTTTTGAAATTTTAAGAGAAAAAACTAAATCTATCCCTAAAACCACATAATTACATATTTGCATGTTTATGCACATAATTCTCTTGTAGTGTACTCTTTATATATCATATATATGCATATGTGTGTGTTTATATAATTATTATTATTATATTCTTATTATCAGTGGTAGTTGTGTTCTGTAAAGTCACTGAAAACACTGAGTTTGCAAATGCTGATTTCTCCTAGGGGACATACAGGGTTAGGTTCCTGTGAACCTGTGGTCCCAACATTTTTGTCAAACTATCAATATATAACTTTGTCTTATGTGTGTTTCTGTTTAAAGGCACATCTTATTTAACAGAAGCAGTTGGTTCATTAACATTGAACTAACTCACAGCCAACAGCACTATAACTCATGCCTGAATGAAGTGTATTTAACACAAGTATTTTCTCCGGAAAGCGCATCAGTCTTCTTTCCCTCAGGAACACTAGACAGCACTTCAGCACTATACTTGTGGGTCATTTTAATCAGTGAAATTATGAACAGAAATTATAAATATGCAAAAATGTGCACTAAATTGACCATGAAAAAGATGCTAATTTACAATATGAGAGCTAAGACAAGAAGGCAGAGAGCATCCACTTGCTCAGCCTTAACCGGGAAGATCAGATGACTCAAAATTTTTGCTGCTCTGCATGGGTCTGGGTGACTATGAAAACATGCATTTGATTTGGGGATTACATATAAACTGTCAGGAATAGGAAAATTTGTAAAAACAGAATATTCAAATAATGAGGACCTATGGCATATACACATACACACGCATGACACAGTTGTAATCAACTTGAACCTACAATTTTTATTCATCTTTTTGTGCCTGGTCTTTTATTATAAACATTTTTCTTATTATAAAATATAATCATTGTATAACCATTTCTGATGATTAAGTCATATTCCATCTAGTGGAGTTATTGCAGTTGTCCCCTATTGTTGGACTTCTAGATTTTTCCTTCTCTTACTATCTTAAATAACTGTACAGAGAGCATGGTTGCATGTAGGACTGTTTTCTTCTTTTGAATTACTTACCTAGATAAGCACCAATAGTTGACTCACAGGCTCAAAGGATAGGAACATTATTATGAATCTTGATCTATATCATCATCCTGTTTTTAAAACAGTTGCTCAGAATACACCAGTGTATGAATATTGCTAACCACCAATTCCTGGGTGTCCCCACTGCATTCAGCCCTGAGAAGATCAGTGATTACATGAAAAGTTTTGCAAATTCTCAAATAAAACACTCTCCGCAGGTGTGAATCTGAATTCCTTTGGTCACTGGTGCATGATCTCTGTCTCTCGGGCTGATTAGTTCTTTCGGGCAAGTCAGGAAGTTAGCAGGCGGGACAGTCCCTCACCTGCCATCTGAGTCTGAAGGGCAGAGTGCGTGGCTATCTGAAGGAGGAAATGCCAGGCTGCGCTTGGTTAATGTGTCCGAAATGAGGCGTCAGAGATGCTGAAGAATGCGACCCTCAGAGGGACGTGAAGGAGGCCCTGGGGGGTGAACCCAGAGTCTGCCGGGTCATGGCAGCAGACGACAGGCCTTCTAAAACAAAGTTTTCAGATACTCATGTCAGGTTTTTGTTTTGGTTTGGTGTGGTGTTTGCTTCGGATCTCTTTTATTTGCAGAATCTGGACAGAATTTATAAAACTTACAAATCAACAATATTTGTAATATAAAATGTGCTTCTTGATTAGATTCTACAGTATGGCTTTCAGTGAATACTCATAAATGCTATTTCAGTTTCTCCTACCAGAAGTAGGTATTACATCTGAGATCAGATACATCTATAAATAGTGTAAATATATACAGCAGAAGTTAGTTTGTAGAATCTAAATTTCTCTATTTCATGATATACTACATGTGCAAAAGGATCAAGCATTACTAGTTTTAACAAAACAAGCATAATCTAGCATAGATCAAGCAAAACTAGCATAATCTAGTTTTAGCTTTATTGTTCTGAGTTGTGAACAGTGCAGCATATGAATCTGTGACTTCGTATTAACTTAGTGTGTGCATGTACACACACATCTGTAGTCTCACTTACATAATGTAGAATGCTTTTGCATTACAGGCACTGAATGGAATTTTAACATAGGCATATTTTTTAAAATGACTTTAGCTTTGTAATGTACATTTTACTTAATGGCTCCCAACACCTAGTTTTGGCTGTGCCAGGTTTTTATGGGAATTTGGGCAATGCCTTCACTGAGGGGCAGATCTGTCTGAAGGGACTAGAAAGGACACTTGGCAAAACCAGCTACTTCCAAATTTTTGGAACCCACTTTTGTTTTCTCTTATGGAGATTTTATGCTTATGTGCTTTCAATTTTGAGGTCTTCAGTTTTTTCCTTCTAAATGAGTGTCTCCTTAAAATGTGTGTGTGAAAATGTGTTTATGTGTGTATGTAATTGTTCATATATATGTAATTAGACAAATATTATTTTCTCATCTGTTTTTCATTTATTCTAGAAACAAAATATAGTTTATTTAACCTATAGGTCAAATTGCCTAAAAATTGGAACTTGATGATTTTTTTATTGTCTTCATAAATTAATTGAGAAAGTGTAACACCCCAATGTCCTTTTTCTCCATAAGTGGAAGAATTGTATTTAAAAAAAATAGCATTGTGGTTTAGCCATTATGTTCACTGGATAAAAAAGAAGGAGTTTTGGAGAGAGAAGCTGTTTTGAAATGGTTTTGTTTTTAATCACTTAGCAGTTTAACCTTTAAAAAATAGTTTCTGGGTTTTTATTGATTAGTCTGAGGAGGAGCCTATGCAAGCAAAATAATTAAATTGGCTTAGCCAAGATTTTAGCTAATTCACTGGGCAAGGGGACATCAATCTAGTTGACTGATTAATATTATGTAGAATAACTAATTGAGTTTAATTTCTGATTTTTTCTAACACTTTGTTATTGCATAGACATTCTGATTAATGAAAATATAAACTACTTAAGAATGGTTTGCATTTTCTTAGTGCTTACATGTAATATCATTTTTCATTTTGATTGGGTTGAGTTACAAGTTATACACCCCCATGGAACAAAGTTTCAGTATTAGATGTTGAGGAAAGGGACCAGAGTTTGCTCTGCTCCGTTCCTCCAGAAAGGTGGAAAGTTTCCTCCCTTTTCCCACCAGAGGTGGCCTTTAGCCAAGATTTTTTTTAGGAAAACTTATCTACTGCCACACTGAGAGGACACATGTCAAGGTTTCCTGGGTGGCTCTTACTGACTGAGGATGAGCAAAGCACAACTGAGTAGCATTCTTTCTCAGGAGGACCTTGACCTTGACTTTTAATTAATGGGAGGAAGCATTTAATCTAAATCTACTTGGTATACAGGTGCCTCTCTCTCTCTCGATGGCTAAAGCATCATCACCAAAGTCCTTTGCTTTTCTCAAGTCCACTTTATCCTCCTTGTCCCAATCTTTCCACTTAGATTTGTTTTGGCCCCTTCTTACTTTTTAACTATAAACGAATGTGCTGTCACAAAATTACCCTTTTGTTCATGTGTCACAGAATATAAAAATGTGAGGTAACTGACACTTCTCTAGTACATGGGATAGCTACTGTTTGATATTCACATGACCACTTGGCTTAAAGTAAGAAATTTATGTGCATGGACTTCAAAATTGCTTCAGTGATAGGATATATCCTAAATCAATCTCCATCCCACAAAGATATGTAGTCTAAATACAATGGTGTGTGATTATCAAAGGGGCTGGGCAGCATGCGGATGAGCAGAAGAAATAGAGTTTTTTTCTCATAGCCATGGTGGATTCTTCCTTTTTTCTGTCTCATTCTTCCCTCACGCCACTTTTGTTGGGTGAACAAGGATAGGGAAGTGGAAAAGGGTAATTAGCATTCTTACCTTACTGAAGTAAGCCTTGGTAGTAAGGTCATTTTGCAGATGCAAAAGCTAAAGACAGAAGGCCCCTAAGTGTCCCCATTTCTAGTCTTAAAAGTTACAGCCTACTTGACCTGAAATAGCATCTTATACCAAATTGCTGTCTTTTAAGTTTATAATCATTTCTGTTTCCATGGTTCCCTGAAAACTTAATGACCCCAAGGTAAGATTGATGAAGAGGGAAGCAGCGTGAAATGAAATATGCAACCACTTAAATGTAGGCCCTGTCCTGAGATTAGCATCGGCAGATTCCCAGACAAACCCACAGAGCACCTGTAGTTCTTTGAAAAGTATCTTGAATGACAGCTGTCAAGACTTCCATTAGGGGGGTTTCCTCTGCTAACTGAGGGCTTCATCATTATTTTACTCTTTGTCTGACAATAAAAAATGCTCTTTGAACCCTTGAGCTTGTTCTAATTATGGAAATTGAGGTCAATTGCATTTTTATCCTTTCAGAAAATAAGTGCCAACCATCTGAAGAGTGTCAGTGGTCAACGTGTTCTCCAGTTTCAAAGTTGCAATAATGTAAAAGTGACCTAAGCTCTGTGAGCCCACATCCCACTGGAATTGGATATTTGTGTGATCATTCCCTAGAAAAGCTCAGGTTTCCACTGTTGAGTGTGACAAACTGGATATTTTAACACTCCATCCCCCAAATGAGATGATGGGAGTGGGGGGGCATGATAAACATCATTTTAAATGTGAATGTCTGTTGTGAAAAAAAAGGAATAGAAATCTGGGTAGAAATAATAAACTGATTTGACCTCTTTCTAGTAAAGCCCTTTCTGACCATTGTAGTTGCTGAGAGCAGTGGAGAGGTGGGCTTAGGACTGGGGCCTCTGGAGTCAGGCCCACGTAAGTTTGCACTTCAATTTTCCCTTGCTGATCTCTGGATCTTAGAGAGGTTCACCATTGTTTTAGAGCCTCAATTTCCTCATACTAAGATTTCGATGTCAGTATTACTTATCTTGGGGTTGTTGTGAGGGTTAAATGAGATAATTTAGTTGTTATTAGCCTCCTTGTTCTAAGGCAGTGGTTCTCGGACTTTGGTATATGTGGGAGTCACATGGACACCTCAGGAAAACAGATTGCTAGGCCCCACCTCAGCGTTTCCGACTCAGCAGGTCTAGGGTGGAGCCTGAGAATTTACACTTCTCACGAGTTCGCAGGTAAAGCAGATGTTACTGGTCTTCAGACCCCTCTCCAAGGACCACTGTGAAAGAGTATGTCAAAAAAAGTATAGTATGTAGTCAGATTTTTAAAAATTAACTGTAGGTCATGAAGAAGTAGTTCATGTGTAAGCTAGCAAAAGCTTGGGGTTGAGAGTCAAGGCACCTAAGTTCCAGTCTTATCCTTGCCATTAATTCATGTGTTGCCATTGGGAAGCCTCTTATCCTCTCTATTTCATCTTTGGTTGTCTTCCTCCTGTGTCTTTGGCAGGTCGTGGTGGAGATCAAATGAAATGGCATGTGTTACAAAAGTTTTGAATGGTATTAGTATATTACACAGTGAGCCAGTAGAGTGGCTGCTATTACTGTGGGCTGTGAGCACGACTTTACCCCCCTGTCACAGACATACATGCCTTTGACTAAGCTACCAGTATAGACTGTGTCTTCTTAGGAAAAGGAGATAAAAAATCACTTATCTGTCCTTGCAGAAGTGTCTGCTAAAATAGCCAGGCCCTGTGTTAATATATCATTTTTATTCACATAAATCAGGCACATAGAGAATTACTGTTTGGGTATAGACTGACCTCTTGCTGTTATTTTTGCATCCCCATTCATGGTGGAAACAAAGTGAAGCTGCCTTTTCTGAAACCCTCATGTCTCTATTTGAAAGAGCCATGATCAGCTGGCTAACACTTATCAAGGCTTACTAAGGACAAACTGCTCTGAGTTCTTTGCAGGTGCAACTCTCAAAACATATCCAACCACTCCGTGAGTGCCCTGTGCCCTACTGTCAAGGAAAAGAGGCACTGCCTACATTCCCACCATCCATAAATGACAAAAGCCAGGAGTTAAACTTGTATAGTACTCATTGCACAGACTAAGATCTTAACTGCCCCTTCTGTCAGAGAGGTAACTGTTATGCACTTGACTTATTAAGGGTAATAACTACCCACTAATTAATCTTTATGTTCACTGTTTGGTATAATATGGATAAATGTTATTGTGGGCTCTTCCTGAAGAGTGAAATCCACCCATCTTGAATTGGTTAAGCATAATTTGTGATAAGATTGAGGATTTTAAGATGCATGATTCGTTTGCATGGAAGCAATATTCTTGTGGACATCATTATGGGCAAAGGGAATGCCTGTTAATTCTGCTGACATCACCAAGGCTCTGTGCTAAGACAGAAAGGTCATGTTTTCATGGCTCGCCCAGTTTCATTAGGAAGTTGGAGTAGTAGATGTCTTGCAGTTTTTCTGCTACGGTTTCAGAGGCAAGTAATAAAGCCAGAAAAGGCAGGAAAAAGGAGGAAACAGAAAAGAATGTGGGAGGGCGTGAAGAAGACGAGGAGGGACTGGTCTCCAGGACTCTTTGAACTTCTAACAAGCAAATCCATGCAGCTGGAGCTTTAATTGCACGGAGGTGCACTCTGTGTTGTTGGTAGAACCATCCCTTAGAGTTGAAAGGTGGCTGCACTCTGCAAGGCTCACATGAACAGGTTAAATTATGGTTATTATCTGGTTGCTATTTGAAGGCCAGCAACAACTACCATTTGGCAAGCAGTCTACAAACCAGCTCAGACTGATAGTAATTCTTTAGAGAGATTGCTCCAGTCACCTCAGAAACTGTTTTAGCCACCCTTAAAACTTCTTCCACTCACAATATCAGCAAGTTTCATGATCATTTATGCATCTCATTTATTGATAGAGCTAGTTCCTTTCAGCCTACTGAAACAATTTGACAAATTACTGAAGATAGTGAGCAAGAGAGATAAAGAGACAGAGTGAAGGGGGCAGAGAGAGAGCGGGAGCAAGAGAGAGCTTGTGCTCCTTGTGCTCATAACCGGGGGCTCCATTGTTGCATTCGCTGTGTTGAGTAAGTCCAGAAAGGCGATTCTAATTTAACTGTTCCGCTCAGGACATTCTAAGGTATATACAAACACCTCTTAAAAGTATCTTTTAGGTCAGAATCGATTATTTTATAATTGTTCTTCAGGAAATGTGGAGTCAGTTAGCTAGGGCTATTTCTTACGAGGATAACAAAGAAAAATCACACTTTCTCCTGTAAATGAGATCATACGTTTGATACCTTTTGATTTTTAAAAGTGAGCATTGGAGACCCCAAAAGGGCCTAATTTTGCATTTCAGGGTGAAAAGAGACTGTTAGGAAGTTCGGCCTGTTAGCTCCCCCCCCCCCGCCCCCCGCTGGAAGGGCGTAGTGTAGTTCTGTGTCAGTCGAGCACCAGGGCTGAATTGGATGGGCTCTCATCGGTACCTGGTAAATGCCTGGTGTGGGGAAGAAAAAATGAACTAGTGATGACATTTAAATAACTTGGGCACAGGGATTGTAGCACAGTTTTATGAACTAAATGGGTAAAGGGCCCCACCCCCATTTTCTTTTGTAAGTTAGGGAAATGCAAGTAGTCATGTTTACTCGGTGCAGAGTGAACTGAACATCAGTCCTTGAGGAAAGCAGTGAATAGGTATGTTCTTTCTTCTGTTTCTTCTTTTTCCTTTTCTTTACATTCCCCTCTTAGCCTCACACACATTCAAAACTGATTGTTCACTTTTGAGGAATCAAAGGGTGAAGCATTAAAAGTGAAAAGTCAGTAACACCAAGTCGAGCGGTTTAAAAGTCATTTTTCTGAGCAGAAGCATTAACTAAGCAAAGGAGCATGTGAGGAGATAATTCTGCCCCCGCTTTTCTCTTTCAATAATTTCTTCTTGTTGTTTAACTTACCACTACTGAATAATACTTCTCACGCAGACAATATAAATTTAAATTTATTTTTACAGGATGAATTTTAATGGTGGAACTTCTGAATTTTTATTTTTATTTTTTTACGATTCTGATCCACATATAACTAATATAATATATTTGCCTATAATTCAATGTTATGAACTTCTAATTTGGCTCCTAAAATGCTGCAATTACTTTCTTAAAATCATTAGCATGTATTTACTACCCACTAATCAACGAGTTTGATTATTTAGCCCCTCCTGGGCCCTATGGGGACGCAGGTGTGCACCAGTATGGCCCCCACTCTACCAGAGTTTTTTATTTATTTTTTAAATTGAATGAATTTGACATAAACATTGTTTAAGGTATATAGAGCATTACTCTGACACATTTATATATTGTAATATGATTGCACATGTAGAAGAGTTTTTAATGTAGTTGGAAAGACAAAATATATACAGAAAGTGAAAACAGCACAAAGTTTAATCTGATAAGCAGTTAATCAGAAAGAGTAAATGCTAGATGCTCTCATGGGTTGGGAGTTTTCATATAGTGCTACAAGATCCAGAAGAAATATGAATACATTTTCCCAGGAAACACAGCCACAGCAAGCAGAGGCATAGGAAGAGCCATAGACAGACCTCCACGGCAGGGGCCATGGACTTCTTTCATAAGGGAGATATCTAGGTGTCTAATACTTGAGTGTGTATCTGCACAACAACCAGGTTGGCATAATCTCGGAGGCCCTGTCAGTGTGCCAGCCCACAGGCCAAAATGCCAAGGAGCTGAGGGTACCACAAGTGGCTTATCTGACTGCAAGAAAATGACTTAAAATGACAAATGTTTTTGATGTGAGGTAGGACTCTGAATTTAAATCTGATACTTGGATCGGCACAGATTTGTGCTTCCTTGGAGCTGAGACAGGAGTAACCTCATTTTCCAAATGCAAATATTTAGGATCAGAGAGCACAGGCAACTTGGCTACTTAGCAATAAATCAACAAACTAACCTTAAAAAAACAACAGTGGGACTGAAGAAGCAAAATTAAAACTTCTCCAGAGGTACCCGCCCATTACACCCTACCTCCCCCAAGGCACTATTTTGTTTCTTGGTTACATGACTTTTGTTTTTGGCATGACATAGTCCGATACACTTCTCAGAAGGATATTCTTTTGCAATCTCCAGTTTGTCACCATGACAAAATTCTATTCTTTGCTCGAGGGAACATTCATTCCTTATTCATTCATTCATTCATTCATCCATGCCTTCATGTATTTATGAAGCAAATATTTATGAAATGTTTATTTTGCTCTAGGCATTATGCTTTTCATTCTTGTCATTCCTATAGTACCTGTTGGAGGAAACCTCGAAATGAAAAGACCTTGAAAATGCTATTTAGTTCTTGACATTTGACCAGTTTAGGCAATTCAATAAATACACATGTAAGTAACATTCAATTGCATTATTTCTAAAATTGTATTTGATCAAACATTCTTCAGGAGCTGCTGAACAACGTATGTAATTGCAAACGTGTCCGATCAGTCATGCAGAATTTTAACTGCAGTTTAGAAATAATTTGGCCTAATTTCCTTATTTCCCAAAAGCCACTGACTAGGGCCAGGCTGTCCACCTTCTATGTCCTTGGCCAGTAGTTTTCCTACCTCATTAAATCACCGCTTTGAAAATGTCTTCTTTGCAGTCTTCTTTGAAAGTAAAGCCGGTTTTCTTTCTGAATAAAGTGTCCTCCCTTTCAAAGATTTCTCTGAAGGCTAATTTATTTAATCTCGCGAGCAGGTATTTATGCCTAGAGAGCTGTGTGCCCTGGTGCCCAGAGAACATGCACTTGCAGCACCTGAAGTTTCCAGTGCAAAGTGAGTTGGTCATCTCCAGGACAGCACCCCCAACTCTGCTGGCAACTTTTGTCAGTGGTTCTCCGCCCTTCATTTCTTGCTCAGGCAGCGCAGGCCTTATGAACACAATAAGGCTGTACCCAGGGATTAAATTAGTTGATGTGTGGAGTGGTTTGGAAATTGGAAGCAGGCTGCAAATGTTAAGAGATTGCTATTATTTTCGATACCCACTAAAAGAAGTCCCGGCGCATATTTGTTTTTGTATTTCTGGCATCTAGCAGAGTTTGTTTCATAAATATTTGTTGAAAACAAGTAAATGAAAGATTTGTCAAATATCGCCTTGAAAGCCGGAGCTTGGGAGTCAAGTATGTAACAAAGTTTTTCTGTCAAAAATGACATCAGAGGGACAAAGGTGAATGAGACATTGTTGTGTATCTTACTTAATACGCCTGAATAGGCTTTTCTCTGTGCAGTTTGCTCCATCTGAAAACCAATTGCCTCCTGTTTTTGTGTGGCTTCCAGTGCTTCACTCTTCAAGTGCAGGCCATCTCCTGCTCTCAGGGTTTCCTGAGACTTGGATCTGAAGCTAGCTCCCAGCCCTGGCTTGTTTCTGGGAGTTGTCAGGCACAGATAAAGGCATGGCGGAATTTGCCCACTCTTTTGAGAGAAGGGGACTGTCAGAAACACAATCAGCTGTGGTCGGCCTTTAGAAGCTCTCTCCATTGGTCCCAGAGAGAACATTAGTGTGTGTGTTTGCTTTGGTTTTTGAGAACTAAACACCCCTTTTGACATTATGCGTGCCAGCTCCTTAACACTGGGGTGTTTCAGAAACGATGCCATGGGCTTGTGACGCAAAAGGCACTGCCTTGCTTTAGAAACAGGAAGAAAAGGGACCTGAAGGGAAACTCTGAGGAACACAGCAGAATGAATTGAAGTATTTCAGAAAGAACTGAGCTTCAGACAATGCTAAGGGACTCTCCAGAATTAGAGGGGATCACCAAATATGGTTATCTATTGCTTTTTTTTTTGTCCTATTAAAGGAGATCCAGTGGCTCCAAGTGCTGCTGCCCTGCTGTCTTTCCCCTTAGCAAGCTCAGCGAGTCTTGGGTCATATTGGGTAGGCTGCCTCCGAGCAAGCATATCTGGGTGGTTTCTCTCCTCTTCTGGAGCAACTCAGTGGGGAGACACATATGTTAGACTGATATATTTTCTCTTTTTTCAAAGGAGGTATAACTGTGTTTCAAGTCTGATTTTCTGAAGAGCAAAAAATGATAAAAAAAAAAAAAAAAACCTCAGTGACAAAGTCCACATTTTGATCAGGGCATATTCAATCTCTGTACTTGCTAATATTTTAGTGAGTGCATAGGGAACATTTTATTAAAGAGGCTATTGCAGGCATGGTCCTACCCCCATTCTTCTGGACATCCGTGAATGAGATGATCTGAATATTAGCATACATAGGTGGTGTCTCACAGTGTCCAGCCCTGTCTGGTCTTGTCTCTGCAGTTTTACTTGTCTGGATGCGCATTTGTATAGAGCACCTGAGGGCCTCAATAAGGGAAGCTCCCTATCTCCAACTGCATCATTCCCCAAACCTTTGTTTTCCCTCTCCCTCCCCTTTGAGCCCTTCTTTGGAAATTCTACTGTGGAATTTTTCTCCCCACCTCTCTATGGTGAGTTTTCCCAGCATTGGAAGGCTGGGTTACCATGGCAGCAAGCCTCCTCCAGTGGGAGCAGGCGATTTCAGAAGGGGATTGTTGCAGTTGGAGGGAGGGGACGAAGAGTCATTTAAGTAAGCCAATTAGTATGCAGGACCAGAGCCTCCTGTTACAGCTTCTTTCACACAGCAGCCAGCGCTCTCTAAGTCCCACCAGCTGAGATGGGGTGAAGCACAGTTCGGGGAACTTCCCAGTGCCCCTGTCTACATGAGGGGGAGCCCAGCTCCAGCCCTGAGGGGATCCAAGCCCCGCTGCCCCTTTCCACCTGCATCTCCTCCTTGGCCCTCTCCGCTCTGATTCCCTCCATCCCGAAAACAGAACTTCACGCAATGTCCCCGGTTAGGGGGAGGAGTTGGAACGTGGTGCAGCAGTAAAATCTATCTTCAAGTTTCATATACTTATTTTTCTGGTTGTTGGCCATCCACCAGCCAGAAAGAGAGACAAATATAGAACATGTTCTATGATTTTGTTGGCTGTTTGATACCTGGGAGTAGCCAACTTGGGTGTTATTGGAAGGATAAAAATGATCAAACTTTCATAGGAAGCAGTGACTACATGCACGGCTCAACAGAATCAGCTTTTTGAGATCCAGGGCAGCACAGGAAGTAGGGACCTCTAAGAGGCACTGGAATGGAAATGTCAACAATCAGAATTCTGAGATCCAGCGAGGACCTGGCTATATGGTTGGGCGATGTAAGCTCTTTCAGAACTTGGGGTTCAATGTGTTCATCTGTAAAATGGGCTTGTTAGAAATATGTCACTCCAACCTATTAGCAAAAGGTCCTTCTAAAGATCTATTAGAACATATAATAATTGAGATGTTTGGGGCTCCACTGCAGAAAGATTCTCTGCTCTTAACAGTTAGTAAAATCTGAGAGGCATCAGGATGACAGACTCCCCAGAAAAATCTGTCCTGAAGGAAGAGACTTGATGATACTTTTCCACCATCCTAGTATACTTTCTTCTGACACTGCCTGGGGTTCAGAGGACATTCTCAATGACTCACTACTAGAGTTCCTGCCCCTCTGCCCACTGTGGCCTCTGATGCTGGTGCCTACTGACAGACGTAGATTTGTATCAGCTTCCTTTTCCCCTGATTCCTTGTCCAGATCCTGTGGATGTGAAGGTTTCTACAGGGTTCCACTCTGGTGTCATGCCTAGCACAGAGCAACATAGGATAAATATTTACTATCTACCCTGCCTCTGTTTCCTCTTTCTACTCCTTGCCCCACCCACTCTGATTTGATTTCTGGTCTCATTGCTCTATCAAAGCAGCTCTTAGTGTCATTTGATTAGGTCTGTAGTTGAGTTAATTGCATTGGGCCAAGGTCAGTTTCCTGATTTTGATATTGTGACTATGTAAGATGCTGTCATGGGGGGAGGCTAGGCAATGGGTACATGGGCCCTCTCTGTAAGTCTATCATTAAGTCAAAGTAAAAAGTTCAGAGAAAATACAGCAGCTCTCACTAAGCCCTCAGTGAAATCTCTCTGGACAGCAAGCCAATTTGCACTTTCAGTCCTCTCATCCTATGAGACAATTGTTACCCTCTCCCTCTTTCTTGAAGTGTTCCCTTTCCTTGATTCCAAACCACCATGTTTTCCTGGTCTACTCTAACCCCTCTTTCTTACTCTCCTTCATGGGTAAAGGTATGACTAGTAACTGTTGAAACTTCTCAAGGCCCCCTCCTAGTCCACTGCTCTTCCCTAGGCTGTCTCTTCCACAGTCCAGGCATCAGCGACTACTGCAGCAAAGGTAACCCAAAAATGCTGACTTCTGGTCCAGACCACTCTCCTACACTCTGGTTTTCTCTTGAATACTGTAGTGCCCTCTTCATCACAACACGGTCAGCCCCTCTCCCTTCCAACTGTCTCTCTTTGGCTCCTACCACCAACATGCCTAAGCTTATGGTAGTGTTTCCTATCTCAGTGAATGACCATCCTTACCAATTCAGCAAGTAAGACACTAGATACTCTCTCTACCCTTATTACTGCTATCCCAGTCTGAGCCACCAGCTCCTCTGCTGGATGACTTCTAACTACTTCCACTGCAATCTCTGCTCTACACAGCAGAGATTATTCTTTGTAAATGTTAATCTGGCCATACCATTTTCAGCTTAAAATTTTTAATGGCTTCCCATTGCTCAATGGATTTCTTTCACTGACCTGCAAGATTCTGCATGTTCTGGCTCTTAATCCAGTTCCCTACCCCCATCCCCAGCCTTTATTAGGCTCCTGTTATTTAATGCACTCTAGCCATGCTGGACTTCTTTCAGCTCCTCTTACACATGTTGCTCCCTCTTGTTCCCAACACTGGAGTATATAATTTTTATCCATCTTTTCAGGGACTTTGAACATGCTCCACTACAATGCCTACAATAATTTTCCTCTTCTTTTCACTTAGTTATCCTTACTTATTCTTCAGTTCTTGGCTCAGATGTCACCCCTCATGAAGCCTCTTACCAGCCTTCCAGCTCGGAATGGAATCTTCTATTATAAGCTCTTTTGCAATGCCAATACTCAGCCAGAACACTAGTACAAAAGTCAAAATATTTCTGCACAAGTTAATAAATAGCCACCACCCTGAGTTCACTTTATTCAGCCACTAACAAGTTGCCTCCAGACATTACATGGAGCCTTTAGGCACCAACACTGTGAAGGTTTCTGTGAAAGTTTTTGTTAGACATTTTGAATATCTATCCTATTTTTATACATCATTTGCTCTACAGCATTTATTACACTTGAATTTCATACCTATTTTGAGATTATTTGGTTAGTATCTCCCCCACTCTAAGTTCTATGAGGGTGAGAACCATGTTCTACATGGTTTTTTTTCATATTGAACACAAATAGGCACCCTATAAATATGTGCTTTATAGATGAATCATTTAGATGAATGAACAGACCTTTCTCAGATATCATCCAGTTTGACCCTGAAGCCCCACAAAGATGAAGCTGATGGCTGCTAAACAGAGCACAGCTGAACAGTAGTGGCAGAGCTCAGACCGCAGCTCAGCGGCAAGGCCCCCACCCAGAGTTCTTCCCACTCTCCCACACTGTCCTCTTCAAGAAAACTGCAGAAGGCACATTTTTTATTACCAGGCCAGATTATTTCAATGCTTCTGGACTCTTCAGCATCCCATATCCTCTGTCCTGTCATCATGACCTAGTTTTAGACTTTGAAATTCAATCATTGCTGACAGAATCTGTGTGTGGCTTTTTTTTTCCTGTTCTCTAAATAAAAGATTAAATCAGAATGGTCATGTATATACCATCTCAAAATAGTGCTTTATTTAGAGAGAGAAGGTGTTAGTTATTACTGGCATTTAACATTTGTTGAGTGAACAAAATCTGCTGAACATTGAAGAGAACATGGAATTAAAGAGTTCCTGTCTGGTGTGTGTTGTGGCCTAAATTAGACTCAGACAAGCCACTAATGTGCAGCGAGGGTGCATCTGCATACAGGCCAACTGCAATGCATAAAACATGCTCCAACTGGAAGGACAGGATTTTCCCTGAGAAAAGCCATATTGTGGTCAGGACTTAAAGGTAACACTTAGACCATTTTTAAAAATAGCAAAGTGAGTGATAAACCCCATGTGCATCTTTAGACACAGAGAAGTCTTGGAAACACTGGAGGGTTGTTTTTTTTTTTTTCCTTGCAAGGACTTCCTGTAGAGAAATGCAGTTCATAGCTGCCTACTGAGATGCAGGAGTTCCCGGGCTCCTGTCCACATGCCCTATAGATAGCCTACTGGCTCTAGAAAGAATCACACTGTACAGGACAGCATGTCCAAGAAAAAAGATTATGTAGCATTGTCATTGTCATTGTTGTTTCAGAGTAGTTACAATATTGGTAGGATTTGAGGAAAGACTTTTCTTTAGCCCATGATTTATTATTTATTTATTTGTTTGTTTGTTTGTTTGTTTTGCCTATAAGTCTCATTCTGCCCCAGCAGTTCCATGGAATCCCAGGTGCCCAGCAAAGAGCACCTATGACTTCTATACATTCTGAACTGAATACAAATAATAATTCCAGCAAATTGGAACTGATTTGGCCTGGGAGCAAAGGTGCTGCTGTACTGGTTCTGCCACACACCAGGGCATGTCATTGATCCAGTTTCTTTATCTGAGAAATGGACATCATAAAGCCTAACTTGATGGGTTGTTTTGAGAACTACATAAATTAACATATGTAAAGAACCAGCATATGGCCTGGAACATGCGTTGGTTATGTTTCCAACACTGGAACATACCATCTTTATCTAGCCAACTGAACAGAAACTTGAGATCAGGTCCAAATTTAGGGTAAAAGTTCTAGACTCGTAAAGTTTTTAATTCAATAAATCACATTCACTTGTCTAAAGGTAATTAACCTTTAATAGGTAACAAGAAACACATGGACATTTGAGATCTCAAGAAGTCAATGGTCTCTTTCTAGCTTGTATAGATCCTAGAAAAATTGTATAATCCTAGAAAAATAAGGGAGGCAAATATTTAAAGGAAAAATATCTGATTAGACACAAGTCCCAAATGTAACAAGATGCATAAAATTGCCTTAACAAAGAGTAATTTTTATATTGTGAAGTGAGCATCATATTCTTTCAATTTGAACATTATTGTGAACATATGAGGCTGCTGTACACAGGTCATAAATATGTCAAAAGAGTGAACTGATTTAGCATGAAATATTAACCTTGGGAAAAAGCATCTTGAAAGATGTAACCCCCTTCCTATTAATGTGAGTTAATTTAAGCACTTGAAATTTATTAATGCAGCATGAAAAATATTGCTAAGACTCAGCAATGATCTCCATCATTGTTTCTTACCCCACCAAGCTTTACAAAAGAAATCTTTAAGGCCTCCTGTCAGAGGGAGAGCTAGAGCAAGATGGTGACTCTGACCTAGGTGGCTGTAAGCTAGTGAGCAGAGCACAGATGCCCAGAGGCAAGTCATTTAAGCTCATGTCTGCAGATAGAAAATGAAGCTATTTCCCACTCTGACTATCTCCTGACTACACCAGACTTGGGGACAGAGATCCTGCACTGGGGCTCAGAGTCTGCTCGTACCATGTGAGTCCCAAGAGAGAGCACAGGCTGGTGCCAGGATACCATGTGATGGGAAGTAGCATACCCAGTCAGAAAGCTAGGGCTCTATTTGAGGTCTATAATCAGAAAGCTGCTGGCCGTAGGTAGGCCTTTAATAGTGGATCTGCCATATACGAGGTCTGTCCAGAAGGTATCCAGCCATGTACTATGAAAAATAGAGACATTTATTGACGAAGATACAAGATACATGGGACATTGTACACAGCACAATGATGCCTCAGTCCATTTCAAAGTAGTCACCTTGAGACCTCACACAGTTCTCTCAATCACCATCAGCTGCCCCGTTGTATTTTCCTGAATTTCATCAATAGTCTGAAATCTCTTCCCTTTCAAAGATGATTTTAGTTTCAGGAAAATCCAGAAGATGCAAGATGCCAAATCTGGGCTGTAAGGAAGCTGAGTCACCTGAGTGATTTGATGTTTTGCCAAAAACTCTCCAAGAGATGCGATACATGAGCAGGCACATTATCATGATGAAGCTGCCAATCACCAGTTGCCCAGAGCTGCAGCCTTCTGAATCATCTGAATAGTTTCCACGAAGGAATGTTCAAGCTTAGCACAAAATTTGATACAGATCATCACTCTACTTGCTCAGTCATTTTGAAAACGACAGCAACACAGTACACATGCTCACTCAATGGCATCTACTGCCACTCACTGACTAGTACCGTGAAGTCATCATTATTCACATGTGCACATTCCAGTGCACTCTCCTTGGCTGCCAGCTTACATCAATATCACACAAACCATTCTTGTTATATTAACAATGGCTGGAATTTTTCTGCACCAACCTTGTGTATTATGGTATTACATGAAAGATAAAATAAAAAGAAAAACTGGAGAAGAGGTCTAGATAGAGATAGAGATAGGAAAAGAGAAAAGGTACCTGATAACAGCCTGTCCCCTACTTCATGGGTGTGCCCCATCAGAGCAGGTGCTTTGTCATCAGGCTAATTTTCCAGTGGCCCCCACTGATTGACCCCCTTTGTCTCTGTGGCTCTTTCCAGGCTAGTGAGCCCAGTTTTACCTATGTGCAGAATCACCTGGGGCTTTGTCCCCATTCCATTCAATGACAACTAGTATGTGTCTTCATCCCTGTCTCTACTTGGCCATGGAGGTGAGCATGTGCATCTTTTGCCCTTTAAGAGGCTTGCAGAGAAATGCAGGAAGCCAGCTAAGGATGAAGTCTCTATCAGTTCCTGATTTGCTCTTATCTTCATAGTTTAGCATTTGCAGAGAAGACACAGCAGCCAGGCATGGTGTGTGTAGAGCCAGGCAGGTGCTAGGTTTTAGACCAGGGCACTACCATGGGCATGTCTAGCTAGTGGTAAGTGATTAGCCTAGGGGCAAAGTTGGTTTCTGAGATTACAAACAATCTCTAGTCTAGACTAGGGGTCAAGAAAAAGCTAAGTGCTCCTTGAAATGGATGGACCCCCAAAATGAGCAGTCTTATGCATAGATACTCCAAAGTTGTGAATCAGGAATTGGCTATAGGGAATCTGTTCTGGGGGACAGGGGCTTGGGCACTGAGCTAGTGTTTAAGGGGCACAGATTCAAGTTACTCTAGAAATAGAGGGATAATAAGGTTACTGGAATGATAACTGGAGTGGAAACCAAACAGAATCCATACCAGGACTTCTAGCCAAGATGGAGGCATGGGTACATACACTGTGCCTCCTCACACAACCAAAATAAAGACAACAAAAATTTAGAAACAAAAAAAACAACCAGTACTGACAGAAAACTGAACTGTATGGAAATTCGACAACCAAGAAGTTAAACTAGACACATTCATCCAGACTGGTAGAAGGGGTGGAATCGGGTGGCTGGGCAGAGAGGGGACATGGCAAAAAAAAAGCAGTGGCTGGTGGATCCTGGTGCAAAGTGGCAGCGGGTGGACCTAGCCAGGTGATAGATTGTGGAGGGGTGCCAGCATGCAAGGTGGCAGGTGGACTGGGCAGTCCCACATTCACACGGAGATAAACCAGGGGAAACTGGGGAGCAAAACAGACTGCACAACCCAGGGTCCCAGCATGGGGAAATAAAGCCTCAAAACACCAACTGAAAACACCTGTGGGGGTTGAGGTGCCAGGAAAGACACCAGCCTCACAGGAGTATTCATTGGAGAGACCCACGGGGTCCTAGAATGTACACAAACCCAACCACATGGGAATCAGCACCAGAAGGGCCCCATTTGCTTGGGGGGTGGGGTGGAAGTGACTGAAATCCTGCAGAGAGTAGAGCAAGTGCCATTGTTCCCTCTCGGACCCCTCTCCCATGTACAGTGTAGCAACCCAGTGATTGGGTCGACCAGCCCAGGTGAACACATAAGGCTCCGCCCCTCATATGCAACAGGTGTGTCAAGACAAAAAAAAAATGGCCCAAATGAAAGAACAGATCAAAACTCCAGAAAAAATACAACTAAGTGACAAAGAGATAGCCAACCTATCAGATGCAGAGCTAAAAGCACTGGTGATCAGGATGCTCACAGAATTGGTTGAATTTGGTCACAGATTAGATGAAAAATCAAGGCTACACTAAATGAAATAAAGGAAAATGTACAGGGAACCATGTGATGGGAAGGAAACTGGGACTCAAATCAATGGGGTAGACCAGAAGGAAAAAAGAAACAACCAAATAGAAAAGAATAAAGAAACAAGAATTCAAAAAAGTGAGGAGAGGCTTAGGAACCTCCAGGACACCTTTAAACATTCCAACATCTGAATTATAGGGGTACCATAAGGAGAAGAAGAAGAAGAGCAAGAAATTGAAAACTTATTTGAACAAATAATAAAGGAGAACTTCCCCATTCTGGCAAAGGAAATAGACTTCCAGGAAGTTCAGGAAGCTCCAAGAGTTCCAAAGAAGTTGGACCCAAGGAGGAACACACCAAGGCACATCATAATTACATTACCCAAAATTAAAATGAAGGAGAGAATCCTAGAAGCAGCAAGAGATAAGGAGACAATTACCTACAAAGGAGTTCCCACAGACTGTCAGCTGATTTCTCAAAAGAAACCTTACAGGCAAGAAGGGGCTGGAAAGAAGTATTCCAAATCATGAAAGTCAAGGACCTACATCCCAGATTGCTCTATCCAGCAAAGCTTTCATTTAGAATGGAAGGGCAGATAAAGTGCTTCTCAGATAATATCAAGTTAAAAGAGTTCATCATCACCAAGCCCTTATTATATGAAAGGTTAAAGGAACTTATCTAAGAAAAAGAAGATAAAAAACATGTACAATAAAATGACAGCAAAGCCACAATTATTAACAACCACACCTAAAACAAAAACTAACTAAGCAAACAACTAGAACAGGAACAGAACCACAGAAATGGCAATCACATGGAGGATTAGCAACAGGGAAGTGAGAGGAGGAGAGAGGGGGAAAAGGTATAGAGAATAAGTAGCATAGATGGTAGGTAGAAAATAAACAAAAGGAGGGTAAGAATAGTATGGGAAATGTAGAAGCTAAAGAACTTATAAGTATGACACATGGACATGAACTAAAGGGGGAGATGTGGGTGGGAGAGGGTGTGCAGGATGTAGGGGAGTGAAGGGAGGAAAATGGGATAACTGTAATAGCATAATCAATAAAAAATATAAAAAAAAAAAACAGAATCCCTACCAGAAAAGGGACTGCCTGGAGAAAGTATAACACTATGAATTTTGAACTGTGAGTTAGGAGCATGTGGTAGCCAGAACAGACACTTGCTACCCTTGGGGCAGGTGAAAAAGAAAAATTATTTCAGTCATAAAGTAGTGGCTGGGTGGTCATCAGAGAGACACCAAGTTGGCCTGACATGGAGGTCGATTCTGTATTTAGCAAAGCAAATTGAAGAAGGGGAAGGGCTAAATAATCTGATTAAGTAATGATGGTTTTTAAAAACCTGGGTGGGAAATGCTGTGGTGCAATCACAGCAGAAGGAAGAGATAATGGAATCTGTTGCCTAAACACCTTCCTATAGCAGATATCTCTTATGTGCTGCTTCATATCCTCTAGGAAAACTGACAGCACAGCACATTGTACTGCTCACATATACCGCCTCTCATCACATACCTTTCACATCATGGTCTGCCGAATCCTTGTCAATGCTGAGATGTGAAACTCCACTGGATTCACGCTGATGCCCACGCATGCTCAGCAGGGAAGTTCAGGGAAGACAACACCCATTGTTGGAATCTTTGAACAAGAGGAGTCAGGAGCTTGCAGATAAATTATTCTCTGTTCTCCCCTTCAATCAGACTGTCCTGAGACCCAGTATTTCCCACAGCCTCCCAGGAGAAACCTATAAGGAAGCAGTTGGTCACATGGACACCTAAGTGTGGCTGGTTTAGTAACTCTTCTTCTTGCTGCCTCTCCATCCTTCCTTGCCTCACTCTTCTTATCCCTCACTCTTGCTTGTCTGGCCTCACGCTCCCTGAGAAAGTGAGGCTCTGCTTTATGAAACTCTCACTTAGAATTTGATGTAAGGTGAATCCATCCAGGAAAGAAAAGTAATTTGCTACAGGAAGGTGTTCATTTTTATATACAATACCGTGTCACCCTGACATGGTCCAGCAATCCAGACTCAGATGATATAATTTTAATGAAGTGCTGGTGTGTGAAAGTTGGCCCCAAAAGAACCCTCATCTGTGGTTGAGGTTGTCAGTCTCATTTTGGGAAACCCCTAAGAAGCCTTTCCTTTATCCAAGCCAGAGAAACTCTTCCCTCTTGTCTTTTCATCTTGAGGCTCTTAGTTCATCTTTTGAATACTCTCAAGTGCCTCCCAGGGCCTCTCTCCTTGGTTCACATAAGGGAACCCAGCCATTTACTGACATGCATAGGAGAAGCCCATGTGCTTAAGCCTCTCCCTCTGAATATTCCTTCAGTAACCCAGTACTGAAGTTTTCTCTTGTATGACTGCCTGAGCCTGTTGGATCTTGTAAGGATAAGTCATATGACATTCACTCATCAGTAAGCTATGAAAGCTCTTTTTGCACTGTCTGTTAAAAGTCTAATATCTTTCAAAGGAAACTGTTATGATGAAAGTCATATTCTAATAGCTTGAGCTATGATACTGTCAACATATTGGGCCATTAAGGCACCAATCATTATAATTAAAGACACTTCTAACTAATATCCTTCAATCCTTTCTTGGCTTAATTTATTCTAGCTCAACACCATCACTAGACTGATATGCCCAACATTTTTGTAATCCTTTTTGGCAAGTTTAGCTCTCGAGTTCTCAAAATTAAATTTAAAAAGTCTATTTCTTAAAAAAAAATCTTATGACAGGGAAACTGTGTGTGTTCTGTGGTAAACTTAACTTCTGGGTGAGAATGGTCCTGCCCCACATTTCCTTGGCCTCTTTCCCGAGCACTACTGTGCTCCTATTTCAGAGGCTCCTGAGCAGAATTTCCAGTTTCCCAGTTCCCGTTGAGAGTGGGCTTCCAGCCACATCGACTTCCGCCTGGAGGCTGGCTGGGTGGACCACTCTGTGCCACCGTCCTCCGCACTGCATGCTCTGTTGTTTTCCCCTGAGCCACACTTCTGTGTTCACTGCTCAGAGTCTCCGTTTCTGCAGAGCACCCCCACCCCTCATGAACAACAGCAGATCACTGCAAGGACAGGGCAGGGCTGGCAACCTTTTCTTCTGAAATTTTTAATGGCACAGATGCAAACCCAGCAACAGAGCTTTGTTAACTGCTACAGCTGTGTCCTCATTGCTACACTTTTAAAAATTGACTTTATGTTCTATAGAGTACTTGTAGTTCACAGCAAGATGGAGGAAAAGGTACAGAAATTTCCCATGAGTCCCCTGCCCCCCACATGCACAGCCTCCCTCACCAGCATCATCTCCCACCTGAGTGGGGCATTCGTTATCATCATGAACCTACAGGACACATTGTCACCAGAGTCCCCAGTTTATGTAAGAGGTCACTCTTGGTGTTGTATATTCCAAGTGTTTTGATAAATGTACAGTGACATGTAGCCACCATTATAGTATCATACAAAATAGCTTCATTGTCCTAAAAATCCTCTCTGTTATGCTTATTCCTCCTTCCCTCCCCCAAGACCCTGGCAACCACTGTTTGTTTTTTTAATGTCTCCATAGTTTTGTCTTTTCAAGAATGTCATGTATCTAGTTGAAATCATACAGTATGTAACCTTTTCAGACTGGTTTTCTTCACTTAGTAACATGCATCTAAGTTTCCTCCATGTCATGCTGTTCACCTGCAGCTATGAAACCAGTTGAATCCAGTTTACAGCTTCATTCTTCCGTTAATGCCAAAGCTTCCTCTTCCAGCATCACAGACTGGACTTCGCTCTGCTCCTCTTGTGTCTCTAGTTCCTGTGAGGTTAGGGGCTGGGAGGAGGGCTGAAGATAAAAAGCAATCTCTTTACTTCTCCGTCGTCACTCTCCTTCGCTGTCAATATTTCTCAGTGAACACCTCTGTGGGAAGCCAGGGTACAGACAAGAAGGCTCAGACATAGACATTTTCCACAGGTCCACTTATCCCTTCCAAATGATGAGAGAGCAGGCTCTCCCGCGGACTATTTCAGCCCCACCATCTTTCCCCGTCCACTTCCCTTCTCCCTGACAGTGCATACAGTCTGATGCCTAAACAGAAGCCTAAATGCAAAAAGTGGTCCCTGTCTCCTCTTCTTAAGGCATCCCAGTCTTTATGAAGACTTTTCTTAAAGCCCCATACTTGATTTCAGGTTGAGGATGGGGGGCAACGAGAGAAGGGGAAGGGAAGGAAATGGCCTCTTTCCAGGAACATTCCAACCATGGCCCCTCAGACCATTAGCCCCATTGCTCTTGCTCACTTCCCTCCCCTTGTCTTGCCCATGCAGATGAGAAGGCAGGTTATCTAGGGTAGTGGGTGGTTATCGTAGGGCTTTTTCTATTATGGGAGCAGGAGTCTGATCCAGCTGTCAGTTACTGTGCTGGGCACTGACTGATATAGAGACTTTCTTTGGAATAGGTGGTAGCCAGGACAGTTGAAGGCCTACGTTTTTTAATTAGGGGAACCTCTGGAAAAACCCCTCTGAGTATTTTAATATAGAACATCAGAGGGGTCCAGAAAAGGGGACTTCACAGCTGCCCTCAACTTCATCCAAGCATTCAAGCAGTTAATGACCTATCGGCCATTAATTTCAAAAAGCTGATTATATCAAATATGAGATCCTCATGTGACAATTGACCCTCACCTTTTCCTGACCTGCCCTTGGTGATGAGCAGTTGGGCATTATTCTCCTGATGATACTGCCTCATCACTTGAAGATGGTGTCCAGGCCACCCTTTGACCTGCTTCCCTCCTACGTTCCACTGCTCAGCTTCCAGATTTCCTGACCAGAACGTGGGTGATATAAATGCAAAGCAAGCCTGGTCATAATTTCTGAATACCCCAAGGGGATAACTATGAGAATGAGGCCAGTTCTGATTGGCTGAGTTTTCATTAGCGGAGATCATTAAGAGCCTGACCCCCGAGGCTCATGGTCCATGTCTGGTGTGAGCCTCAGATGTGTGGATATGCAGGGCTGCCCAGATGCTATTAGTTGCTGTGGTCTCTCTGCAGTGTTTTACCTTATAAAGATCGCTTTGGGTTCTCCTTCTGGGGAACCTAATTTTTCCCTCCAGGAGTAACCACCTTTCCCACTTTAAAACAATGGTGCAACTTCAGTGATTTAATTTAGAGAGGCAATGAAGTGACCATTAACATGTTTAGCAAATGGATAAGAAGACTTTCACAAATGCCTCAAAAAAATAAGCATTCTTTTAAAGTTTTATCAAATATAGCCTGTAACAAATTAATCACTTGAACATATATTTTTTGTTACCTGCCTGCTTCAGTATTAAGTTTTATTGAAATCTACTTACAGTGAGGGGGGAAAGTAAAATCTGATGCCTGGGACAAAGAGGAATATCATCCAGTGAGTCAGTCCTGTGGGCTGAGGCAGCAGGAATAGGCCACCAACACCATGAGGGAGTTTCTGGGGGACAAGGTAAGGGTGTCTTCAAATGATGTCCTCTGTCTCAAGCCAGACCAGACTAGGGTGAGAGGAACTCAGGTAGGTTGCCTGCTGAGTTGGGTCTGGAGCTGAGAGAGCAATAGTTTAGTCCGTGTGCAAGCAGGTGGTGGCTTAGACTCAGAGGTAACAGTGGAAATGGGCAAGTGGGTGCATTCAAGGTATGTTTTGCAGCTAGAGCAGAAAGAACCTGATGATAACTTGGATGGGGGATAAGCAATATTAAAGAATCAATGATGTCTCTTAGGTTTTTAGCTTTGAACAAAAAATGGTTGTGGTTGGTGGGAATGGTGGTGCTATTTAAAGGGATGGGGAAGACGGAGGAAGGAATGAGCTGAAAATGGGGAGGAAATTGGCGGACATTTAACCTTTGAGTAAGAAGAGGACAGGCAACCATTGGAAAAGGTGGTGTTTTGAAAAGTCCATTATTCTCAAGTTGGAAATCATCTCTGCCTGTCCCTACAGTTTCCAGTTAATTTGTAGTAGCTTATTTTTTCAGTAGGCAGGGGTGTCCAACCCATGGCCTGGGGGCCACATGTGGCCCAGGATGGCTATGAATGAGGCCCAACACAAAATTATAAATTTACTTAAAACCTTTTTCTTTCTCATCAGTTTTCATTAATGTTTGTGTATTTAATGTGTGGCCTAAGATGACTCTTCTTCCAGTGTGGCCCAGGGACGCCAAGAGGTTGGACACTCTGAACTTCTCTAGCATGTTCTTGCCTTCATCTCTAAAGACCAATTCAGGGCTGAAGAAAATTGTTGTTATCCCTGAGTCTGGATTCATAGAGTAGACTGTAGTGTTTAAAGACTTTTATGTGTTTCATGAAAGCTATTTCCGTAAATGGAGTCAAGTAAATATTAACCAGTAAGTATAGTATCTTAAATGCCAATTATCTGTGCTTAAATAGAGGTTCTGGTCTAAACAAAATGTAATTGCCAGAGATAGAGACCTTGGGAGGGAGAAGTTGAAAAATAAAAGGGCAGGGTGTGGGGTCGACTAAGAGACTGAAAGGCAGGGAGGAAGGTGCACAAAGGAACAATGCTGATGGACCATCATTAAGGACTTAGGCATGATGGAGTCTTCTCTTCTCCCCTGGGATACCACAAGGACAGCTTTCTTCCTCAGATGAAACTCAAATTGTTTTAGGAGTCAAAGAATGACCTGAGTAGTGATGCGATCATATAACTAATGGAATATTGGGGAAATAATCAGGAAAAACAAGGTAATGTAGAGGGAGTCTCCTCTCATGCACTGACAGAGAGAAACATCTAGAAACCATCAGCATAAATCCTAAAGCTAAATACCAAGGGGGCTATCACTAATCATTCTCAGAAACAGGAATACATCTGGGCCACTGAAGGGACTAGAAGTAATAGAATCTTTCTACAGTTCCTTCCTCCTTCTGTTGAAAGAAAGGGTGGGGGACCCAAACAGCCAGACCCAGTTTGTTTCCTCAGTTTATCACTCTCTGAGAAAGAAAGCATTGGTTATTTTTGCTGTGCAATGATGTCATTGTCAATTCTCGGAGCTGGGAAAGAAGGGATTTCCTCCTGAACAGGACTCAGAGACAGGGACTGGTGATCTAGCTAGCTTACATAGTTAGTCATGCCACCAGGTGGATTTGGGGAAGTGGTGCAGGGGCAAAAACCAAAGAGAAAAAGACAAGATGAGTGGATTTGAAATATCTGTCTTTCATTGCCACCTCAGACCCTGATTCTGACTATGGTCTTGTTTCCCTAGTTAGTAAATGGCAACTTAGGTCATAGATTATGTGTTTGTTGTAGATTATGTGTCTGCTATAAAGCTCCATGATATTGTCACTTGCCTTGAAATACTATCTGATGTAGCATATTATTTAGATATAGAAGTAAAGATATAAAATAGATACTGATATGGACATGTAGCTACAGATAACACACCCTCCAGTGCAGCTGCACCATTACATAAAACCTCATCAGTGTTGGCCCCAGGTAACACTCCACTCCTTTCCCACCATTCACCCCCTTGCTACAGTCACTTCATCCACACTGGCCTCCTTACTGTTCCAGCACATCAAGGTTGCTTCTACCTCGGGGCCACATGTGCTGACCCAAATGCTTGGAATGCGCTTCTTCCTGATTTTGCATGTCTTCTCCTTTCACTTTATTCAGATCTCTGCTAAGATATCCCCTGCTCAGAAAAGCCTTTGCTGACCTTCCTATCTAAAGAGTACTCCCCTCTATCCTCTCCATCCACTTACTCTTTTTCTTCACAGTATTTATTACCACCTGATGTTGTCATGCCTAGCTGTCTGTTTATTCGTGGTCTGTGCCTCCCACTAAATGAGAGTTTCATGAGGACATTAAGCGTAAAGCAATCACCAGCTACTTTCTCTTCATGAGGACACATCCCCAATGCCCAGAACAGTGCCTAGCACCTAGAAGGTAGCTCTGTAAATTTTTACTGAATGTGTGAATAATGCAAAACAAATACATGATTATCAACTCAATGACTTAAAAAATCAATCTGTATTCTGTGCAATGAGGGTTTGAGAATTCAGAATATGGCATGATAATTTTTCTTAACAGTATCTACTGTGGTGGAAATGGATAATCCTTTAAAGATGAGAGTCGGAATGTAGGACTATGCAGGAAATAGTGGTGATGCTAAGGGCTGGTTTGAGGGTTTTAGAACTCCACTCATTAATCTCCATCTGCCTCCTTTACTTTTCCAGCCATCGCAGCTCAGCATAGGTGGTGCCATAGAGGACAAGCCTCTTCTATCCCCAGACATCTGCCACCAGAGTACCTTCTATGTGAACTCTGATGGGGCCCCAGGGAACCTCTATAAGCAGAATGGCTTCCAACAATGAAGTTGCGATGGCCAATGGGACATACCACAGAATGAGCAGAGGAAAGGGAACCCCGGGGACAGGGCACTCAGCCCTTCCATTCTCTCTGACTTCTCCCAGCAGCTTCGCACCCTCTCCTCAACCAAGGGGTCACGTCAGCTCATTAATTTTGGCTTCCATGGCTTTTCTTGGTAAATTATCCCATATGTTTGTTACTCTGTGTACAACATATGTATGCTTCCACTCCTTATTTGCAGTGTAAATTAGAACCAGGTGTCACTCTAAAGCAAATCGGCTACTGCCCATTTTTCCTTTTTCCCTCTGGATAGTCCTCTCTGCTCCAAGGGGCCAGTGCTGTGAGCCCTGTGCAGGGCTGACAGGAAGCCACATTTTTGGCTTTAACCCCTTGTTCTCCTTTCATATTTATTTCATTGTTTACCCACAAGGCCTGAGGCAGCCAGGTGCACTCTCTCCATGTGACAAATACCTGTTGAGCATTCAAGCACTGCGTAGTGCTTTCTTTCAAGATCTTCATAGTCAGAGGGAGATAGGAAGCACAAAACAATGCAAAAAGCCCGTCGTTATAGCTGACTGGCATGATGAGGGAGAAGTAAGCAGGACTGCCCAGTAGTCTAACGTGAATTTGATATCTAAGAGTATGGTATTTAAGTTAAGTTCCGAGAGACAAGGGGAAGTTAGCCAGCTGAAAATTGAGAGGCTGCATGCATAAAGCACCTAAGGGGAGAAAGTGCTAAGACATTCAAGGCCCAAATGGATAGGTCACTGCAGGGAAAGGGAGAAAACATAAAAGGAGACTGTGGAAAGAAGTACTCAGATGAACCAGTGTGCTATGAGCCATTTCAATAACTTTTCATTTTATTCTAAGGGCAATGAGAAGTCATTGAAGAGTTTATAGCAGAAAAACAAATGATTTTAATATATTAAAACTATTGCTTTTGCTATTAAATGGAGAGTGGAAAGATGGTAAGAAGGGAAGTGGGTAGAGGGTAGGCCAGTCAGGAGGTTGTCAACCTAGGAGGGTAATGATAGAACAGGGAGATGAAAATGGAGGTGGAAGGAAGCAGGCAGATTTGAGGTGTCTCCTGAAGGATGTCACTGGGATAACTCAGAGTGTTCCGCCAGCCCTTGACTGCATATTTCGGGACTTCAACTAAGTGAGAAAATCCCACATGGTTAAGCCATTGTCTCTGCCACTTGAAGCTGATGAGAATTTCTAACTAGGCACCCTCTTCATCTCTGCATGCGTTCAGCTTGTGGTTCCATGCTGTTCAGTGAAATAATGTGTGTCGACTTCGTGGTTATATCTTGCACATGCAGGCCTGCGGTGAATGGTAGGTAGATGTGGAACCCTAGCTACAAAGCTAAATACAACCCAACTATCACAGCTTCCCTGGGGCCTTGTGGCCAACTCCTTGTTAGGAAACTTCAGTGTGAAATGGGGGTCTTGATTGTTTTTAAAAACTTTCTCTTGTGCTATTTTTCTTTTTTTTTTCAAAAATTTCCCCCATTTTATTTAAATGATTGTTCAAGTACAGTTTTCTCCCCTTTACTCCCAATCAAGCCCACCCACCCACCCCCAACTTCCCTCCCATTACCACCATCCCCCTAGTTTTGTGCTATTTTTCAATAGTTTCTTTTCATGATAATCTCTGGAGAGAGTGGCAAATACTTGGGCATCCTAATATTTACTTCTTAGTAGAAGGGAGCTGAAGGCATCAGTAGATTTAGGAGTGGGTCAAACCACACCAGTATCACAACACACGGCCAGTTGTTCACATTTCCACTCGGCATCAATTCTTTGCCTTGTATCGTGATTATAGAACAAACTCTGGTGTTCAAGGACCTAATCTCATTCAATGTTGTTTCCCCAACATCATAGCAGATGACACTATGTGCACTAACTACATACAAATTTGTTGAAATGTAGTGAAATAAAGGCACATGAAAAAAGCAAGATTAATGATATAGCACATGTGGATTGGGTATTACCATGTAAGCCATGCTTTGTCTCAGCTACGTCACTTGAGACTCACAGATAAGACACAGTAAGTATCATTGTCTTCATTGTATAACTGGAAAATCTATGGCCTAGAAGGAGGCAATGACTTGCCCAAAATCACATGGAGAGTCTTATAAGCACCAGAGTAGAGCCCCAGGTTTCTGATATGGGTCTCCAGGTTTGACAACTCTAGGAGGGGTCATTCACATGGACCGCAGTGTGAATGGAGTCCTCGGAGCTATGCAGTGGGTAGGACCACATGGAATCCTGGTGCAGAGATCTTTCTGTTATCTCAAGGATATTGCCTGAATGTTTTTTTTTGCTCACTTCTGGCCATTCAGCTGTTTATCACCTCTTTTAGAACTTAGCCTGTTGGGGAAGGGGATCAGTTTGATTTAGCCTTGTAAGGTTTTATTCTTATTTAGATGCAAAGGAGAGACTATAAGACATAACATAATTTATTTTTATCTATTTATTTAGTAAGTGGTTGAGCTAGACTGAAAACCAGGTCTTTTCACTTCATAACATTTTCACTTTCTGTCACCAGTGCTGCTCAAACCCAAGTCTTGGTAGACTTTGGACACAAAATGATATATCCAGAACAGAGGCTGATGAAGCCACACAGACAAGCAAAAAACAGCACCTATGTTTCTAAAACTAAATTTTAATAAATAAACTTGGGACATATCATTACTTTCACAATGCATTGTAGAATCTAATATTGAATACAATAATTATATTGGATGTTAAAGACAAAACTAAGACTTGAAAATAATACCACGCTTGCCACAGGCACCTTGGGATAGACTCACAGACATGGTCCCAACTATTCCCTACAACCCTGCTCTTTTACTTACTTCTGTGGTTTTAGCTGCTTTGGTGGAAAGGTTTGAGAAACAACCAAGTACACCCCCTGGTTTTCCATAACACTGAGCTGCCCTCTTCACTCTGCACAGAAAAGCTGCTGGTCAGAGAGTGAGTTCCAGTTTCACCAGTGCAAAACAGTTGCTGCTTGTAATATGTGCACTTTCCACTGGTACATTTTATCTGTAGGTATGTTGGGGGAAGTATGAGAAAAGTGAGTTTTAAATCTAAGCAGTGGCGTTAGCACACAAAGTTGGTGCTCAGTAATGGAGAGTTACTTACTATGATTTCCTTCCCCTCAGGAGCGTGATAAGAAATCCTGTCTTTTATAACTGAGATCACAATCTCTATGCATTCCATATATCCCAGATATTGCAGGAAAGGACCATCATGATACCAGGACAGCATTCAGAGCTCGCGGGAGAAAGCAACTTTTCCGTTATTGTTGCACTCATGTGCAACAGTTTCCATATCAAAATGAACTGGGAGGAAAGAGGACCTTGTTCATTTTTAACTAGCTCTTGTGTGTCAAGTCCTCTTCTCGGGTTAATGGTGGAATGTACATTCTGGCAGTGTCTTCAGCGTTAACTAAGAAGCTGAGGTTAATGGTGGGACAGATGTGTGGTGTCCACCCAGAAACCTGATCTGTCCACTTACTGGACATAATGCACCCTGGGCAGCAGTAATCACAGTAATCCCAGCTGGCATGGAGAGTGCTTTTCTTTCCCCCTACTCTGTTGACAATCCATTGATTTCTTCCTTTTCTAAAAGCTAGCTGGAATACCAGCCTTTTTGAGTTATTTCCATAGAAACGATTTCATATTGAAATTTTTGTACTAAACCACTATAGTGCAATCATCTTAACAAAGACAATGACATGAATATATTTTGCCCCTCCTTTTCTGGTGGCCTTTGCTCATCACCATGTCAGTCCCTGTGACTTTTCACCCTGACAGAATGCAATGCTCTGATTTCAAATGCTAAAGAGTCAGATGGTCTCTTGGGTTAAAAACTATAATGCACAGGAGGCCATAAAAAGCTCAGTAATATTGAACATTAAAAAAATGGCTTCTTGATGAAATGCATGTCATTGGAATGTACAAATTCACATTGCCAAGTGATGTATTGGGTTTGCCAAAAAGTCCGTTTAGTTTTTTCTGTAACATAAAAGACACATTTTTCATTTTCACCAATAACTTTATTGATTTCAATATTTTAAGTTGGCTATCTCTTGCATGGTATAACATTGATTGTTCTCAACTAATATCTCAATCTGATCACTGTCAACCTCAGCAGGTCTACCCTACTGTGGAGCATCATCCAGCAAGAAATCTGCAACACAAAATTTCGCAAACCACTTTTGACATTTTTGATCAGTCACAGCACCTTCTCCATAAGCTGTACAAATTAGTTTTTTGTATTCAGTTCTCTTTTTACCTTTCTCGAAATAATAAAGCATA